>CBMN010002880.1:0-12324 GCA_000582825.1 Hordeum pubiflorum | reverse complement strand
CCCCCCCCCCCCCACACACACACAATCGCATCTGTTCCTACCCAAAGAAATATTTTTCACTTCTTGTCAATTTCTTCAAATATACTCCCCGGTGGCTTCAAGGCAGTGAGATAGTAGATGGCCTGTGAGGTGAGGACAGAGGAAACCAGCGTAGCCCGATCGGCAGTAGACATAAGTTTCCTAGACCAGCTTGCCAATTTCCCACTAGATTTGTCTACAAGAGGCTGAAAATTGACGCTTCTGATTCTTGCAAGAGTGAGGGGTAGTCCTAAGTATTTAAAGGGAAAGATTATTTTTTGGCAGGGAAGTTCACAAGAATTGGAGCAAGGTCGATCAATTCTTTGACACCGGATCATTGCAATAGAGCTCTTTTGTAGGTTGGTGCAGAGCCCTATTACCACCCGAAAATATGTCGGATGTCTGCAGTAGTGTTTACATCTTTTGTTGTGGGGTTGACGAAGATGACAGCATCATCAGTGTATAAGGAGGTCCGAAGTCAGGCTTGCTTTCCGATTAATTTGGTAAGGAAACCTGCCAGTAAGGAGGTTGTGTATTGGGTCAATTGCCAGAACAAAGAGAGGAGGAGAAAGAGGGTCACCCTGTCTTAATCCATGACCATGCAGTATTCGCGGCCCTGGGATTCCACTGAGTAAATTTCTTGAAGTGGAAGTGGACCACAAAGCTGCCAGCCAATTACGCCAACGTTGTGGGAAGCCTAACCTTGAAGTAACTGCAGAAGGTAATCCCAACAAACTTTGTCGAAAGCCTTTGCAATCCTCACAATATGTGCTAGAAAAGAGATAAATTCCTGAAACTCTTACAATAATAAGATAAACAACTATCTTTTCAGTAGACTGAAGCGATAGCCATTAGATTAGGTATATAACATTTTTAAATAAAAACTCATCACTATCATTACAAAAACAACATAAAGTAACCCAAACTACTACAAAACCAATCTTTAGCTACATGAAGGACCCAAACAGAGACTAGAGGAGGGGGGGTGAATAGGAGTTGCTTAAAATTCAACTAGGAAGCGATTGCCAAGATCTCATAGCAAATAATGTGACACTGACCATTGGAATGTTCCTAAGATCCCACAGAAGCAAATGATCATTGAAAAGAGTGTTCAATCATAACTACATGTCATGAGCGTTTTCATTTTCAAGTTGCTCAAAGGTATTAAGCTTATCGCTAGGAAATGATATGTTTGATTAGCAACATACTTTCAAGGTAATAAATAGTCTTGTTAGCACCCGCTATAGCGGCCGCAATAGCGGTAGCACCCTCTACCGCTACCGCTATAGTGTAGCGGTCTGGAACTTAGCACCCACTATTTGCCTCTATTTAGGTTAGCAGCCGCAATAGCATTCCGCAATAGCATTTGTCAGACCACAATTTGCACAATGGTGATTTATGATAGTAATTTATAAATCAAGTCGGAGATAATAGAAAGTTGTCGTGTTGTACTTCATGTTTTATTCATAAAAGTTTTCTAAGCCCATAAAAATTTAATAAAAATTTAACTGTATTTTGACCTAGACATTGAAGTGCAATTATATGCATATTTTTACTTTTGAGTTATATGTGTATATATCTATTGGGATTTTGTTTTTATGTGGCTTTAGTGTAGTCAAAAGTTATATTTCATAACATACATACTCACATTTTATTAGAAATATATAACTTTCGCTATTGGAACTTTGTGTCCACTATAGTGTCCGCTACACCAACCCTAATCCGCTACGAACCTGCTATACATTATTTATTACCTTGCATACTCCGTGTCCTCATGCTTCTCAACAATTTGCTTCCATAGCTCATGAGTATTTTTGCAAGAATTAAAATGATTAATCATGCTATCACAATTGTAGCGAACATGGCCTCTCATGCCATGATTTGCATATTGGTTTTGATGATTGAATGACAAGCCAACACTTGGACTAATATTTGTATCTAGATGTTCATTATTAGAGCTTTAGGTACAAGGAATGAAGAAAGAAGAACATACGATGAAGCTCCAAAGGAAAAAGAGTGGCTGGAGGCAAAGGCCCGAAGGGCCATGCCCGAACGGTGGTTTCGCTGAACCGATGAAAATGTACTCATCGGTTCAATGAACCGATGAGGACATCGGTTGAATGTATCGGTGCATTCTACCAGAGAGTAGCCCAGATGAAGTTAACTCATCGGATCGAACAACATCCAACATTTTGTACTTATCGGTCAAATGGGTCAAGGCAGCTAAACCAAGGAGTTTTTACTAGAGCATTGGATCGATCTACGTGGGCATCGGTACATGCTTCGGTTGATTGTCTTGCAGCAAAGCCAGATGAGAGTTGTACTCATTGGATGAACCGATGAGAACATCAGTGCAATAACTAGCCGTTGGATTAAAACAGCTAGGAGGGATTTTGTGTTCATCGGTTGAACCGATGTGACCTGGAAGCTGAGCATCGGTTCATCCGATGTTAGGCACTTTTCAGGGGCACTTTTCCCCAACGGCTCCTTGGGTGTTAGAGGTTATTTATACCCCCAAGGGCCATGTCTGAGTGTGTTGGAGGTTCCAGAAGTTCTACAGAAGATCTACATCAACTCCATCCACCATATTTAGCTTAGTGCACATCCAAGCTTAGGAATAGCTTTGTAGCAAGTGTGAGCTTGAGAGCTTTGTACTTGTAGAGGTTGTGATCTTGTGAGATCATCCTTGAGAGAGTCTTGCTGCGGCAAGCAACCTTTGTAACCATCGTTGGACCCTCCAACTTGGTGTGGAGTGGTGGTGACACTTTGTGCAGGGAAGGAGACCCCAACTTGGTGTTGAAGCTCCTATAGTGAAGACGGTGCCGAGGTGTTGAGCTCGAGGGAGACAATGGTGGTGCCTTATCCTTGCTGGCTAGGAGGCACTTAGCCTTTGCTTGCTGGGAGCCTTGGTGGCAAGTGCAAGATGGTGATCGAGCAAGAGACTCGGTGCTACACTTGTCTTGGTGGCAAGTGGTCGTGGACATAGGGAACAACTTGGTGTCCTAACCGAACCACGTTTAATCATGTGTCTTGGTGTCTTCATGAGAGTTTGCATATCTCTAACTGTACTCCTTACGTACGCATTTAAGCTTTCATATTGTCATGTCTTGTGTGCCTTTACCTTCCTAGTTAGTTGATTAGGTTTTCTAGGTTGCAAGTCTTGGAGTAAGTAGAGGAGACATTAGATAAACCTTAGTGATAACTAGCATGTGTAGGGCATGTTAGGTTTATTCTATGCATTAGAGTTGAGCCCTAGGTTAGAAAGCGATAATCGACCCTATTCACCCCATCCCCCTCTAGGGTCGGACGCCTCGGTGATCCTTACAACAATGTGAGTGCAAAATAATTGGCTTCGCGGTCGCATCAAAGTGCATTGCAATTGGCTTCATCTTTTGAGCCCTCTTTAGTGACACACCAGGAATCTAACCCAAGACAAGGTGAATTAGGTTGCTAACTCTTTCCTCTGATCATAGGACTTCAACTAGTGCGTAAGATAAACTATTGATGCAGAAGGATGACACTTGCCCACCGTGTCTTCAACTACTAGCTTGAGAGCTTTGCTTCTTCCTCTTAAGCGGGTCCAAAAATATGGTGAGTGTGGTGAATATAGGTGTGCCATCTAGCTTGACTTGCTACTAGGAAGGTGTCGATGTCGAATCTCTCTAAATAGTCATTGGAAATACAAAAGTAACTGAATCCATGACCACCTATACTTATGAGTTGATCAGCAGCGATCCGATTTGCACTGATCGCCACATGACCTTCACATCCACGTGGCACTAGATCACCACTTGCGTCGACTCTACACATGATAGGAAAGAGGGCATAGTTTAGTAGTGCTTGACTCGTGCCTCATGATGAAATTGGCACTAGCAGGTTCATCCATACCTCCATGCCATTCCTTCTCTTGGGCATGACAATGCATCACCGGAAGCCCCCATCCATCTAGCACTGCACCTTCGACTGAGCCTCTGTGAACAAAATACAGAAAAGACAAAAGCCCGCTGCAAACTTCCACCCAGCCTAGACACCGCACAAATGCTGCATGACTGGCGCGATGAAGCACGCATGCCAATCTAGTATGACATGATGAGCATACCATGGGTGTCACACAAGCCTTGTGATAACACAGTTACAAGTGCTTGACCGCACCCAAGTATCTCTTACACTAGTTTGCACTAAAAACTAGCCTAATACGAGTACTGAGTACCCTCGTAAGTGAGCTATTTACCTTTGAGATGGTTAATTATGCATTATATGTCTTGGAGACTATCTCCAAGTGTTTCCAATTAATCTTCAGCCAAAGGATTGTGTTTAAAAATACCAAGCCACTAAACTAGCCATTAGAAACTAGGATGACTAGGTTTGTACTGACTAGGTTCTAGTCCCCTAGCCAACCATAGGCTCAAACCGTCCAGTTGGTTCATTTACAAATCTAGCAGTTGATACTTAACCATTAGAGGCTAACATCTTTAGTTCAATGTATCATCCTAAGTGAACATCGCACCATCTGCTTGGTTTAATGCCTCATTCTATTCTCCTTCTTTTTCTTACCTCCTGGCGAATTAGTCTACTCGAGAGTCCTAACCATCTCTGTCGGCTGGGATGTAGGCCTGCCTTCGTGTCCACCACCCAACCAGTGAGGCTGCCTTATCAGCATCATCCTCCCCTGTCATCTCTATCGATGCCATGCATGGAGGTGGTGCTAGCCATCCACCATGCGCCAGCGTCATCCTCATTAACCTCTCCCCGGTTCATAGCGCCGGTGCAAGCTCTAGGTCGTTGCCCACATGGATGAGAGAGAGAGAGGTGGTGGCGTAGCACGCCAAAGGGGCCACATTTGGAGTCTAGGAAGGGTTACAGATGATGCAGTATGGTATGGAGTACGCCGCTGCAGGAGATTTTACTGTAACTTTTTACTGCAATATGGTTTAGTTTCCTTGGGAAGATAGTGTTATATACCTTAACATTGTCGTGCAATAAATGTGTTCCTCCATTGTACAACTTAGGATCACAACATACAAGTGACCAGGCAAGTGTCAACCATGTTCCAAGACAAACAATTCAGGTTCCCTTGATGTGATAATCTTAGGTATATATTGTTGCTTGAATTCAGGGACATTTCATTTTTAGTCTCTTTTTGTCCTAAAAGAACATTAGTATTCTGTCTTTGTCACCGATCCCTGAGTTGCAATCTGAGTATCACTTTTGGTTGTTGTCGTATACTCCATGCAATGTGGAGATGTTGCTTGTTCAACTCTATGTGACAACATAGAAGCTGATAGACCATGATACTAACACGTTGGATTGGGCAAAGCTAGGCTTTTTACTCGGATTGATCAAGGACCAAGATATGATTGGGTTCAAGTTTCTTTTGGTAAATCAAGGACATTCAACCGTCACTTGGGGCAAGCTTTGGTCCATTTTGAGTATGTGTATGACTGTGAGAATCTTGTTATCAATAGTCCCCATGCATATCTTGATGCCAATTTCTCACTTGTTAAGCATGATAGAGGTCATAATCACAAAGCCGTCACCTTTAACATTGAAGTATGGCTCATGATGTTGGGTTTGCCCAATGACTACTAGAAATAGAACTATGTTGAATAGGCTATCGCCACTTTTGGCAAACACATTTCATGGTAATACGATGCTTTAAACCTCACTACTCATAGCCAAAGCTAGGGTCATTAGTGTTGAAGTTGTTCCTGAATTTGTTATCTTTACTGATGGGGAAGAATTCCATGGTCACTCATGGACCATTCAATGCAAATACTCCAAAGTGAATTACTTGGAGGTCAACCAGCAGATGAAGAACCACCCTGGACAAAAATGGTGGCCAAACTCCTTTTTATGACTTCTTTGGCTTTGGTCAACAAGCTCAGGGGGGCTTTCATGATAATCATGTCGATAATCCTCCTCTCAAAAATCCTCCCGTCGGCCTGCCGTGATGTCAGCAGCCACGTGGCCTAACCAGAGGCTATCACGTGGCGCAATCAGGGAGCACCACGTGTCACCCCTATTTTCTGGAATTTCAGAAAACTGTTTACACGGGTTAAACTTAGAAAATTCCTAGGATCTTTATACGATCTCAGAAAAATATGAAACCAATTCCATAATTTTTCTAAAATCAAGATCTACAAGTTGGTGGGATTGGTTTAGGGATTTGCAACTGTTGTAACATGTTTTATTCAGATTTATTGCTTGGTTCTCATTCGGATTTATTCGCAATAGGAACCGGAGTGATCGAGGAGGACCCGGAGGACCCGGAGTACAACCCTGAGGAGGAGGAAGGACTCGAAGACTTCAAAGGTCACACTGAATACCCTGCTTTCATCCCATAGCTACTAAATATGCGTAATGCTAGGCCATGTACACGCTATCTAAATTGCTCACACCTAGAATTTATCCAACCATGCCTTGTGTTATTACCTTGCCTTGATTGCCATATGTTAAATATTATCTTTTATCCTGTGATGATATCTAATATGAGGAGATGAGTTATACGTTGTGCTGGTTATGATGAGAGAGTGGGGGTGGATTGGTGGAAATATTCTCGACACATAGGAGAGGGTGGATTTACGAGTGGGAGTGCGAGTAGAGGGGACCAGATCGGAAGCGAGCAAATTATCCAAGATGGGGAAGCCTAAGACTTCCCTTAGAGTTATGTGGAGAGAGGATGGTTGGGGGTGAGCGGTCCACGCTGCGGGTGGCAACCGGAAAATGATGGGGCTCGCTTCTGCCCACATAAGGACTAAGTAGGAGTAATAGTATCTTGGGAGACTACGTGCACACCATACACCCACACCATACGTGCTACTACCTATGTTCCGCTTTGTGTGGGTCCAAGTGCACAACCTCTGTAAAGTGTAAATCTATACGTATAGCCGAGTCCGTGGACATGGACATCCCAAGCGTGGAGTTGCTCCACTAGTATTGGGATATGCTTTTCTCCCCTGGAAATAGGTTCCGTCTGGTCTACCGTTGAGACGGGGATGAGAGGAAGTTGTCCCCGTCGCAGAATTAGATGGTGGGAAGTGGTGAGAAAGGAGTTGGTGGAAGGAGTGATATGGGGTGATGTGATGAGTGAATTGTTGACTAAAAATCCTATCTCGTTATGCGATAGGGAACCCAGCTCTATTCCTTGAAATACTGGATCTCCTTGGCATGCTAGGGGTGTTCATTTGGTGACCTATGCGCTTATCGTGCAGACTTACCTGAGGAAGAACCTGAGTACGACTATGATGATGGATGGTACGATTGAGGATCTTGTGCTATGCTCAAGTCATCTTCCTATGGAGAGACGCCCACTTCTGCATAGATTATTTCTTTTTGTCTAATCAATCCTGATCTGCGTACCGATGAATTGCCTACTAAGGCATGTAACGAGATATTATCATTATTTAATCTAAGTATGGATGCGATATGATCTGATTCAGGAGTTCTATGATGAATTGGTGTTATCCTGGGATCGTCATAGGGTTCTAACCTTGATTCTCGGCACCGCGAGAATTGGGGGTGTTTCACTTTTTTCATCAGCCCCAACTACTAGTGAGCTCTTTCACTATCCTTTGTCTCGACGAGATAGACCACTCCTCCATGGGTAAGTATCCTTCTATGGTACCTATGCCATCATAATGGGCCAAATTCATGAAATCCATGATCCAGTCACATGCACATTTTGACTAGGCCAAATCTTTCCTACTTTCAAGTGCATGGCAAGTTAGCTGTCAGTTTATACCTATGAATACCACAAGCAGAGTTCCCCTACCAGATACGTCCTAAAAGGTCTACACCTATTTATACTCCTGATAAGAAGGCACCTAATGAGTCAAAGCAGTATGATCTGAATACACCTGATCTGAAAAGGAAAAGAAGAGCTATCATTCAACCTCTAGTGGGATCCAATCTCGGGCGAAACTCTAGACTTCAAGGCCTTCATTAGGGATTTAGGCAAAGCACCTGTATGAGTAAGAATTGTTTTGCTTGTTCTCTTCCATCACTTTCTCCCTCCATCATTAGAAATTTGGGAACTACTTTTACTGATGTCTCATCTCATTACATGGGTGGAACACATTAATTATAAGTTTATAATAAGAAAGGACCACTAAAGGTAGCATTATTGAGATGAGGATCAAAGCTAAAACTTCCATAGGAAAGCAAAAAAGAAAAGAGTACGAAAAAGTGGAAATAGCATCCATTAGTGTAAGTTGTCAAACCATGCCTTCTTCGGCAATGTGAATCTCTGAACTAGATGGAAATGTGCCAGTGTTGGAAGACGATGAAGTGGCATGGGTTTTAGAAGTTGATGGAGAAGTGGTTGTGTTGTTCCCTTCCCTCCTTGGAAGCTCCTCCCTTTGTAGCCTCTCCGTCAAGGTCTCTATCCCCATGTAGAACAACAGGAGCCAAATATAGGAGAGAAACTCCCCGCCTGAGCCCAAAGCCTTGGCATGTAGGTATCCTCTACATCTACTGGCGGAGAAGCAGAGCATCTTTACCCAGACACCTTGAATCACTTCCCACATCTTCTCATCACCCAAACCTAATAACCCTTGGGCAAGAGCCCAGGCGTCATCAATAAAATATTCTTTAGAACCTTCCTTTGATTCTTTGTGAGGGCCTTCCTTTAACCCTTCTCTTGAACGATTCTTCCACCGTCGTATGAGAGATTTCTTCGACTTGTCCATCATGATGCCGCTGGTTATTGTCTCCACAATTTCGTCATCTTTTGGGCTTAGCCAACAGATCTCCTGGAGTTCATGGTAGGCGGCTGTGAAGAGATGACGCCTACTGCCTGGCAATAGCATCTCAGGATTAACAAACAATAGGTATATCATGTAGTTGGACATCTGTGTGCATTGAACGGCTTTACAGGCCAATCCTCCACAATGAGACCTAGTGCGCTGAGCTGGCGGGGTATCCTCTTTTGGCTTCGATTGCAAGAACGGCCACATTGATGGGATCTGAGAAAAGGCACATATATGCTTTGAAAACGGGCTCAAGAAGAAGCAAACATCTGTGGCAATGTGCCAGAGGATGATATTCGCATCAAATGGCACCTTTATGCTCCATCCTAGCAGGTCTTTATTGCCCTCAGGTGCCCAGTGGCCTCTGTTGTCACTGAAACTACGGTAGCTAGCAGCGTCTTGTATTTTCTCCTTCCATTCAGCTTTTAGATATTGAAGAACCAACTATGTAATTCTTTTCGACGAGAAGCACGGCCTGATGCGCCAGTGTTGGTCGAGAAGGTCCTTGCATCCAAACAAACTTACAACCCCCATCTTCTTGCTGTGCTTCTTCTTGCGGGCAAAGTATCCAATGAGGCTATATTGGGTGACCATCTCTGGCCACTGCTCGATGCTCATGAGGAAGGAAAGCGATTCTATTTCTAGCACAGCAGCGCAACAGAATATGGCATATGTGATCTTGACATCAGTCTCATTATAAACTTCTTTGTGACTCTGGTGGAAGCAAACGATGGCTAACCATGGTGCGAGCACACGTAGTGACCCCAGGAACACTTGGCGACAAAGATATACCATTCCTCCATCACTGTCACTGCCCATCAGTTCTCTCTCCAAGGCACTGTCCCATGCAACTGAAGTCTTCATTTTGGTGTAAAGAAGGAGAAACGCGGTAGCGAGCCCTTGTCGCAGATAACCATATGCTCTGTCTTCTCTAAGCACCCAGAGGTATTCAAGGATATTAAGCCGGCGAGGATATGGAGATGAAAGGTCTACAAATAGCTTATAGGCCTCACCGCGCAGGATGGTTTCTCTTTGTCTTTGGGAGGAACTGATCTCTCTGAGATCTTTATCCTTTAGTTCGTGGGCAAAAGCCTTAGCTCGTCTCAGTACTCCTCAAGCGTGCCTTCATCTTGTTTTGGTGTCCTCTCAGCAGCAGGTGAGCTGACGAGGCTATTTATGCTAGCCTACGCGTGAAGGAAAAGATAAAGAGAAGGAATTGGACGACAAGGCTGCTGAGGACGAGGACACGCATCTGCGACTCCTCCCACCAGTTCACAGCACTCGTGACGCCACCCATCTCTCGCTTGTCTCTCTCCCAACACACGCAGACGACACAAGTGAGAGACTGACAGGTGATTCAGTAAGGCTCACCCACTAATCCTACTTATATCAGCTAGCATAATAGCGATACATACGGAGCTGTCGTGTGCAGCCTGCAAGATTACAAATGAGCAAGCGTTGCTCACGAGACTCCGGCCCTCCAAGTGGCAGCTTGGCTAAATCATATTTTTCTTGACAAATCCATGCTCATGTCTTGAAGGATGCTATGGGCACCAGGACCCAACTAACTAGCATAAACAACACCGAACTTGGGTATAGAAACAAGACAACGAACGAACCAGGCATATTCTCTTATCGCAATCTCCAACAACAAATTTCGCCAGGAAATGCAAGAACCCGATAGAATTTTTTTAAAAGAAAAATCATATTCCTGTTGGTTCACTGATAAAACTTTTTAAAAACGTTAGGGTTAGCTCGATAGGGAAATTAGAATTTGCCTGTCGGATTGCCATAAAAAACCATTTCCCTAATGATTTAATCTCACAGGGAAATTCGCTCCCACCAGGTTTGAATTTTTTTTTCTGTCAACAAAATCCGCCAGGGACATATTACTTCGATCATTCAGACCTGCCACGCTTTTATGTCAACTGTGAAATAATTTTTTGTGCTATTTCAGTGAACAAGAATATCAAACTTCAGCAGCATTTAGCTCAAATTTAATTTGATACGAATTTCACATTAGAATCAGTTTAATTTGCACCAAACGTAAACCAGATACTTGATCCAAATGATGACCAGGGGAGGAACCAGGAAAAAAAATGAGCAGGGCACACTCATAATGAGAAGTATCATAGTACAGTAACCAGTAAAATTCACTTACGGTCCCCAAACTTATCCGGTTGTGTCATCTAGGTCCTCAAACTTTAAAAATGCAGCTTCATATCCCACAACTTGCTAATTGCTTCACCATAGGTCCCAACTTCCAAGTCCCGTAACCCGCACTAATCCATCCACATGGCACGCTGACTGGGCGATGACATGTCCCATGGGCCCACATGTCAGGCGCACACAAGCCACCACATCTTCTTTCTTCCTTCTTCACTATGTTTCTCCTCTCCTCTGCGTTCACTGAGTAGAGCAGCTGGTCGGCCCTCACCATGGCGCCACTGCCCCTGCTCCCTCCGCCCCACCTAGCACCACCAGAGCTCAGCATTCCACTGCCCCTGCTTCCTCTTACTGACCATGTACTGAGCTCGAGAGGAAGAGGGTATGCTGTAAAACGAACACGTTGCTGCATTCATCCGCCGCATCTCCTCTTCTTCCTCTGCAAGTCTATCTACTTCTTCCCCGCTACCCTATTGCTAACATATTGAGTTATCAGTCAAGTGGCTGCTGACCCAAAAGCACAGGGGCGGAGGGCAGTACAATTTAGGGGGTGCAAATGCACCCACGGCTAAAACGAAATGATGAGCTCATTATCATATTTTTACCCCATCTGCACCCCCCAAGGACCAACTCTATGCACCCCCCAAGTCCAAAACGAAGCCTGCATGCAAACACGCCAAGCTTCCAATAGATAGTGGACGGTGCGTAACAAAGCAATCAAGCAATCTTCGAAATATTATACTTATCTATCACATAAATGATCTACTATGTGCAACTTTCTACTGACTTCCGTTGCTTGGAGCTCAATACACCATACTTATTTCCCTCCCGCAGTGAAGCCATAGTAATATCTCCAAATCTTAGGGGAAGGCTGCTCAACTACTCATCAAATTTAAGCTTTCCAATAAGTTTATTTTTTGAGAGAAAACTTCGCGAGTTTGTCCATCTAGTACGTACAAAATAGATCAAAATATCAAAAATTGCTTGCCTTTACTTATAATTGCCTCCTTAATTTTTTGGAGTAAAAGTAATTTGCAAGATAGAGTTGCCTTTTGGGACTATTTGATGATGTTTTCTTAGATTCTAGGGTTGGTGTTTAAAATTGGAATTTTGGACCCTCAGCAAGGAAAATAATTTTGGCGAGTTGCAATGAAATTGCACATGATAGAGGAAATTTAATTTGAAGTAGTAGTTATATTTAAGTTACAAATTTTCATTTGATTTTGCTAATATAATAATGATACATTATACATATCATTGTGGAATTGTTTTGTAAACATTTTTTTACTATTCGTATCACAACCACATATGATTTATCTACTTATATTAAATCTCATCAGTCACATTATCATTCAGATAATACTATCTCAACTCCTTAATTTGCATGCCATCA
>CBMN010002878.1:0-10173 GCA_000582825.1 Hordeum pubiflorum | reverse complement strand
GTCGAGCCCATGCGCTTCCTCTACGTGCACGTCGTCAAGGCGCGGGACCTCCCCGGCGTCTCCCCCACAGGCTCCATCGACCCCTTCGTCGAGGTCAAGCTCGGCAACTTCAAGGGCAGCACCGCCGTCCTGGGGGGCAACCACAGCCCTTCCTGGCACCAGGTCTTCGCCTTCTCCGCCACGCACCTCCAGTCGCATCTGCTCGAGGTGGCCGTCAAGGCCAAGGATCTCGCCGGCGGCGACGACCTCGTCGGCCGCATGGTGTTCGACCTCTCCGAGGTGCCGGTTCGCGTGCCGCCGGACTCCCCGCTGGCGCCCCAGTGGTACCGGCTCGACGGCAAGCGCGGGGAGAAGCTCCAGCGCGGCGAGATCATGCTGTCCGTCTGGCTCGGGACCCAGGCCGACGAGGCCTTCCCGGAGGCCTGGCATTCCGATGCCCATGGGGCGGCTAGTCCGTCGGCCGTCGCCTCCACGCGCGCCAAGGTGTACTTCTCGCCCAAGCTCGTGTACCTCCGCGTCGCCGCCATCGGGGCGCAGGACCTCGTGCCCCACGACACGTCCCGCCCCATGAACGCCTCCGTCAAGATGCAGCTCGCCGGGCAGGTGCGGCGCACGCGCCCGGGCGGGCCGCCGGGGACGCCCAACCCGATGTGGAACGAGGAGTTCATGTTCGTGGCGTCGGAGCCCTTGGACGAGCCCCTGCTCGTCACCGTGGAAGACCGCGTCGGGCCAGGCCGCGACGAGCCGCTCGGCCGCATTATGCTGCCCCTCAACGCTGCAATGCCGCGCCATGACCACTTCGGCAAGCCCGTGGAGCCGCGTTGGTACAGCCTTGCGCGTCCCTGCGACGACGGCGAGAAGAAGGAAGGCAAGTTCGCGAGCAAGATACAGCTTCGGATGTCGCTGGACTTTGGGTACCATGTTCTTGACGAGTCGACTTACTACAGCAGCGATCTCCAGCCATCGTCAAAGCACGCACGGAAGCCGAGCATTGGGATCCTTGAGGTGGGGATTCTGGGTGCGCGCAACTTGATACCCATGAAGGCCAAGGATGGTCGCACCACCGATGCTTACTGTGTCGCCAAGTATGGTCCGAAATGGGTGCGCACAAGAACCATTCTGAACACGCTGAATCCGCAGTGGAATGAGCAGTATACCTGGGAGGTGTTTGATCCATGCACCGTGATCACAGTGGTGGTGTTCGACAATACACAGATTGGTTGCAAGAATGGTGATGCCCGCGATGAAAGCATTGGCAAGGTCAGAATTCGTCTCTCGACGCTGGAGACTGACCGCGTATACACCCATTTCTACCCTTTGCTAGCCCTCAAGCCATGCGGTCTGAAGAAGACCGGTGAGCTGCATTTGGCCGTGCGGTTTACGTGCACGGCGTGGGTGAACATGATGGCAATGTATGGCCGTCCCCTGCTGCCGAAGATGCACTACTCACAACCAATATCAGTGATGCAGTTGGACTACCTGAGGCACCAGGCGATGCAGATTGTTTCGGCGAGGCTGAGCCGTGCTGAGCCTCCACTGCGCAGGGAGGTTGTGGAGTACACGCTCGATGTGGGCTCACACATGTTTAGTCTCCGGCGCAGCAAGGCCAACTTCTACCGCATCACCACGCTGTTCTGTGGTTTCGCCTCGATGGCCAAGTGGTATGATGGCATCAGGAGCTGGCGAAACCCGATAACAACAATGCTGGTGCACATGCTGTTCCTGATATTGATCTGCTACCCGGAGCTCATCCTGCCCACCATCTTCCTCTACATGTTTATGATCGGAATCTGGAACTATCGTTACAGGTCAAGGCACCCACCACACATGGATACCAAGCTATCACAGGCTGAATGTACACACCCTGATGAGCTCGATGAGGAGTTTGACACATTCCCATCCAACAGACCAGCTGACATTGTGAGATTCCGCTACGACAGGCTGAGGAGTGTTGGAGGTCGTGTGCAGACGGTGGTCGGGGACCTTGCGACGCAAGGCGAGAGAGCTCATGCTCTGCTGAGCTGGAGGGACCCTCGCGCTACCGCCATCTTCATATTCCTGTCCCTGGTCGTGGCCATCGTGCTGTACGTGACGCCGTTCCAGGTTTTGCTGGTCATCACCATGCTCTACTTGCTGCGCCATCCCCGGTTCCGCAGCAGGATGCCCTCTGTCCCATTCAACTTCTACAGAAGATTGCCTGCTAAGTCTGATTCGCTTATTTGAGGCCAGAGCATTCGGCAGAAGATAAAATGGGGGAACCCTGTAACATTGTCTCCCTCTCTCATTATGTTCCTTCTGGTAAGCTTCAGATCAGATGTGAATATACTTGGTGAGTTGATTAATTAGAGGCAGTTTGGTGGCCCTGTAATAAGGTATCGGTTTTATATGTTACTGTCTGCTTATAGTTAGGCAGATAACGAAGGGAATCACCGGATAAGATCCCTTCATAGTTTTGGATGAACATTGTTGGCTCTGGGGTTTCTGGTGTAGAGCAGTGGGGTGGGGCACATGATGAGTTTCATTGTGTTATGTTAAATGTATTGATGCCAGTTTTGTTAATTTCGTTCCGTTGATCACGTCTCTGCTCCTGACCGTTTTCTTTGGTCCCCCTTAGCCGGCGAACGTTCGCCAGGAGGGGTGGCATTTGCCAACGTTTTCATGGCAGTTTTAGTTATGTGTGGGGTGACAATTTCTTCAGAGCGACATGACATGACATTTTCTGCTGAAGAAAATGCCACCTCCGACACAACTAAAATTGTCAGCCAAAACGTTCGAAATGCCACCTCCAGATAACATTTCCGCTTTCTTTTGCATATCTATATATGTGCTATTCCTTTCGTTTTCTCGAGAAATCTATCTAATACCCTTGTTCCAGAGGGCACGCTCTGGCACCTTCGTCGGGCAATTATACTGCGATGTTTGTTGTAGCGACACAATATTGGTGAAGTTGAGGTTCAGCATCGCAGGACACGGGAAATGTGCCGCGATCTTAGCGCGGTCTGGTGTTAATCCGTGGTTCGGTGCAGGATTGTCGCAGCGGTTGATCAGTTACTGAATCTGCGCTAATCTGGCGTCACTTACTCCGTGGTTCAGTGCAGAGAAGAAGCGGCAGTTTCCGTCTTGTAGGTGTTTGGTTTCTGCCGGTGCGCTGATAAGCACCGAAGGAACCACACGAAAGGTTGCGCCCCGCCCTTTTGACCCCGGTACTATGCTGTGTAAACCACGCGATCCTTTTCTTGTCGGCGACAACAAACAAAAGCATGAGACCGTTTGCAGGAAGGCTGGACAGGTGTGAATACAGGACGGTTAGGGGTAAAAGTAAAACAAAGTAATAAGCCGTCTTAAAATAAGTGTCGTTGATCTAATACAAAATTTATACTACTAAAATTTAGTACTAAATCTGTGATATTTATTTTGGAATGGAGGGAATATTTGAAGGCGTATGGAGAAAATTAACTAGGTGGAGTCATCCCCGTTTTCCATGACAGCTTTTGAAATTCATTGTAGTGGTGACGCAATGATTAGTGTGGCCTGCAGACATGGCTGCACATTGCTGGAGGTACTACATGGCAAGGCAATGTTCCTAGCAGTGTTGAATCCACTGTTCCACAATGGTTACTGGTTCTACAATTTGAACAGAGCAGAATAGCAAAGCGTTGCGGCAATGTTGAACTCCACATGGATGTTGAGACGCGGGAAATGTTAAAGGTTGTTGAATGATAGGCAGGTGCTTGCTACAGTTGTCATATTAACATATCACTATAAATATTCTATGTGGTTGAACTCACTGTAATTTTTTCTTTGGCATTGCACGCCAAATTGTCCATATGAAAACTTCAGGTGGTCTTTTAATACTGCAAATCAACGAGTAAAGCGGACAATAATGAAGTTTTAAAAGTAGAATCATCGTATATTCCTATGGGATCTCTTTCAACCAAAGGACTGGAAAGCTCTTGAGCACCTTTTGATTTGCAGGGCTTCAAATACTACTCTCAATGTTCATAAATATAAGATGTTCTAATATACTTTTCTGAATATGATGTATATAGACACATTTTTTAGTGTGTTTCTTCACTCGTTTCGGTCCGTATATAGTCAATACTAAAATATCCAAAACATATTATAATAGTGAATGGATGGGGTACAAATTACAAGCTTAAGATATACAAAGAAATTTCATTTCATGGCTTGTCAAATTTAACATTTATAAAAAAAACACAAAAAAAAAGAACAAAGGCTTTTCAGTTGTGAGACCTCCTATTCGACGCACGTTCATGTCAAAATAGGAAAAAAAAACATAAGCAAAACCATAAAAGGGGAAAACAAATAAAATGAAAAATGATGCAGAAACACAGCAAAGCAAATCACTACCTGAATTGCCAAACTGCCCGGCCCAAATCGCCTCGCATTATTTGTCAAGGCACCTGTTTGACGCTGTGGGCGTCAAATAGGATTAGCTATGAGTTGCACAGCAAGAAAAACCCGTATGTTGGATGATCATCGATCCAGTATTTCATATGCACCCGTGATTAAGCCCAACAAACGAGACAAATAAATCTAGTCCGACCTTCTGGGGACAGGGCCCAAATATTTTCGGCGGCTGTTACAAATCAGACGGTTGATTTATTAGAGTTAAGCCGCCTAAACAGCAGTCCGATATGATGGATGGTAGCCGTGCGAACACAAGAAGGAGTCGTCGTCTTCTACCTCCGTTCTTCCAACCATCACGCGCGTCTGTGCCCCATCGACAACCTCGCAGCACCGGAGCCACCAGTGACCGCTCCATCACGTCACCGGTGAGCCATCCGTTAGCTGTAGCGCGGGCCACGGTACCCGCGCTTCAACTAAGCTAGCTATATCGTGGTCCATGATGCCCCACTATAGCTATCATTTTTTATTTTCTTTTTCTAGAATATTTTTTTCTTTTTTTAACACAATACAATTTTCTTATTTTTTTGTTTCATTTTCTTTTCTTTTTCTAAGATTTCCTTTTTCTTTTTTCTTTTTCTGTTTAAAGTTGTAGCGCGGGTTAGGATTAGAGTTGTTTATCCAGGAATAATACCCCCTCTGAGCACCTTCGAAAGACGTCTCGCAGTTGACGGGAACGTCTTCTCCCACTACTCAGATCGATGCATCATTTGGCCGATAACGCGGTGAAGTGTGACTACCAAATAGATACATATATTGATATATAAATGATAGTTTCTCAACGTGGACGACGTTTCACAGTGACCTTCTTTCCTTTTTTGTTCACTATTGAATAATTTAGCCCCTCGTCGTGACTTTTTCTTTTCCACGGAGTACAATCTTTCTTAAATAATGTAGTCTTGCTTCTTGTTTTGACGTATGCTTCATCGTCATCGTTATCTTCCCTCATCGGGTCGCCATACTGGTCGTAGTCTTACTTGTTGGCGACTCCATTCATTTCGATGATGCTCCTTTTGCCTCTCCTCATGACAACACGTCTGGGATTGCTTGGGTCGATTATGAAGAAGCATTGGGTCATGTGTTTAGCGTGTACCCATGGCTCATTTTTCGCGATGACGTTCACGGTAGCGCTCACGGCGTCGGGTATAGACATGATAGGGAAATGCCGGTTTTCTCTTTGGACGGCCTTAGCCCATCTGACACGGAGCATCGTCACGTTGTGCTATCCAGAGTAGTCAAGCTCCCAAAATCTCTTCGAGCCTTCCGTAGTATCTTTCAATTACGTCGTCGTTGGTCATGTATTCCATCGTCACCCCTGATGAGTTCCGGTAACCATTGTTTTTATCTTTGGCCTTCGTATAGAGTGTGTATCTGTTGATATCGGATGCCTGATAAGTCGCGAGCTTGACAGCGGGGCCATGTGCTAATTAAGGCGTATATGAGCTTTCCGCCCGTACAACGCTCTTCCGAAGGATTAGCCAATACTATGTGGGGCCCACAAGCTGCCCCTGTCTACCCATAGTAGTAGCACGAGTTTTATACCCCGCCACTACTAAGCGATAGTAGTAGCGCAGTAACGCGACTTTTATACCCCGCGCTGCTACTATGGTCTGTCCCGGGGGCACGATGGGGACCACTTAGTAGTAGCGCGGGCTACATGTCCCCAAAATTCTTCGGAAGCGCGGGTCATATAACCCACACCACTATTATGTGATTTCCTATAGGGGTTTTCCTAGTAGTGTGAACATTTTTGTGATAGGGGCTTGGGTTAAGAGATATATAACAGGGAAGGTCCCCTGTGGAGAAAAGTAGTGGATTGTAAGTACAACACCAAGAACCCTAACATACTTTGTTATCATGATAGTCACTCCTCCTAGTTTGGAAGAAGCTTCATGTGGTTTTTGCAAGTTGTCAGGGTAGGATATAAAAGCCATGTTGGAAATAGTAGAATGATTAGGTTTTGGGAAAACATTTGGTATGACGATGCTCCACCAGCCACACAGTTCTGCGACTTATATTTTTCGGTTAATGAGAAGAATAGGATCATTGCTGATCTTTGGGATGGGAGTGAGCTCAAGTGTTCCTTTAGAAGGACCTTTTCCAATGAGCTTATGCTCGAGTGGTTTGATTTGGTTAACATTATAAAACTTACTTTCTCCGGTCAATGTGATGATTCCTTGATTTCGCAGTATGAATCCAAAGTGGTTTATTTGACTAAATCCTTGTAAGCTATAGTTATTTTTTGGGGGGTCCAACCTGTTTATTTGCCAGCTGCGTGGAGCATCAGGGTGCCCCCCAGAATTCAGGGTTTTGTGTTGTTATTTCGCAGAGCAAGATAATGACATGTGATAAACTTAGGAAGCATGGTTTAGCTAAACATTTAGAATGTGTTCACTGTAAGGAGATAGAAACTGTTTATCACCTTTTACTTGAATGCATTGTAGCTAGGATGATCTGGGCAGATGCTGAAAACATTTAGAATGTGTTCACTGTAAGGAGATAGAAACTGTTTTTTTCTTCCGAAAAGGAGATAGAAACTGTTTATCACCTTTGAAATCTGTTGCAAAGCTTTCGCTGGGTGACAAAAGATTCTTATACATTTAAATATACTTGAGTCACGACCCTTGCGGGCTGTGTGCATCACCCCAAACGCAGCTTCCGCCCATTTGTCCGGACGTCATACACTGAAACCCTACCAGTCAGGATGGAGAATATCCAGATGCGCGGCTGTGCTAGGTCCGAACCTGTGGTGGCAAGCCTATCTCCCGCGCTCGTCTCCAGTCTCTTCTGGACTAGCTCGGTCGCAGCAAGCACCCGATGGCGGCCACGGCGGCCGCAGCCGCAGTGCGCCCGTCGCTCCCCCGCACGTCGCCGCGCCGCGAGCGCAGCGCCGCCTGCTGCTCGTTTGCGCCGGCGTCGAGCGCCCCACGGTCCACATGCTTGCCGTCCTTTGTAAGTACGTGTTCGCTTACTTGGTTCCCCCCTTTGCGCAATCCCTAGCCTGTGAGGAATTCACCTGTCGCACACTGCTCGTCGCGTTTTAAGTGTCATAAGTACGTATATCTCTGTGCGGCACCGTCCTGAATTGGTCATACGGTGTGATAGCACTTAGCTTCAGAGGACAAACTGGTGCTGGTGTATAAATTGCTCTTAGGATTCCCGGGGTACGTTATGAAAATCCCCCTGCAGTTACTAATTGGGCGCTCTGATTGCGCAAAACCGATGCTCCGCGAACTCATTGATACGACGAGGAAGCACTAGTTTCAGAAATCGCAACTGGAACAATTTCTGAACAGTGTGAATTTTCAGAGTGCATTCTAGCAGAGCCAGCGTTTCTCCGCGCTCTGACGACGTAACAGTTTCAGTGACCGCGCAGAGATCGCGGTGCGCCGTCACCCATCCCCGGGCACGGAGTCTCCGGCTCCACGCGCCGCGCTGCACCCAGGCCCAAGTGGCGAGCGGCACCGTCGACGACGACGAGGCGTGCGAGCTGGTGAGGGGCACGGACCTCGTCATCGGGCAGGGCGACGACGAGAGCGTGCGCGCGTACCTCCTGGAGGCCGTCAAGAACAACAACGGCACCTGCGTCCTCTTCCTCCCCGACGTCTTCGGCTTCGAGGACTCCGCCACCCGGGACTTCGCCTACCGCATCGCCTGCCACGGCTACAAGTAACGCAACCATTACCAACCTCCCCTCCTTCTCCCAGCCATTCCTCACTTCTTTCAGTCGCTCTGCATTTGTCACTCCATGATGCGTGCTTGATCGATTTCATGTGTGCAGCGTTCTGGTGCCGGACTTGTTCCGCGGGAACCCGTGGAAGAAGAGCCTGCCGATGGACGGGTTCCAGGCGTGGCTCGCCGAGCAGTTCCCGGAGAGGGTGTCCGGCGACATCGAGACATGCAGGAAATGGCTGGTTGACGACTTCTTGGCGGCCGCGCCGTCAAAGAAGCTGGGCGTGGTCGGGTTCTGCTACGGGGGCCGCCGCCTCGTGGAGACGCTGGCGCGCGATGCCGACTCCTGCTTCAGCGCGGGCGTCTGCTTCTACGGGTCCAGGATGGACGCGTCGCTCGGGGTGCAGATCGCGGCGCCCGTGCTGTTCGTGTGCGGCGACGGCGACCCACTGTGCCCCGTGGAGACGGTGCGGGAGCTGGAGAGGCGCGCGAGGGGTGCCAAGGCCGCCGTGTACGCCGGCAGGGGCCACGGCTTCGCGCACCGGCCAGAGTCGCTCGAGGACGACGGCGATGCCGAGGACGCGTTCGCTAAGATGAAGAGCTGGTTGCACGATCACCTGCTTGCCTGATCTGATCCGTCGTGTAATCGTGTGTCATTTGTACATTCTGTTTCTTGTGTTCGTTGTTCTGTTTGGTTACTACCGTTGTACAAGTTGCAAGTTTTCAACTGGTAAAGAGAGGAGGTTCTTCAAGATGTAGTGTCATAGGGAGTGATAAGCCAAACATGCCGGTCTATACTCAACGAAAGTGTGCTCAGCTAGGTTGTGGGCTTCGAAGTTACAACTTCTCAATTCATGGACATAAGCAACAAATTAAAAATTCGGCGTCCAAGCTTGAATCTCCTTTATGATAGCTCCATAACTTCCCAAAGATCATCATGAGATCTCGTGCACGACGACCTTGCCATTCGAAGCCACATGAATTTGCCGTTCGGAGAGGTCCTCAACTAGTGTCAACGCTTCCGTACATGCAAGGGTTTCCAGTGAACCTGGGTCGGTTAGACCGGGATGACAACTCGAGAAGCTCCAATATATACACGGTTCTGATCTCTACATATTGCACCAACAGCTCCACGCTCATTACCCAGAACCACACCATCAACATTGATTTTGGACATACCATTTGGAGGGGTCTTCCATTATTGTGCAATAGTGTTACACGTAGGTCTAGTTGCTGACGCTTGTGGTTTACCGAGAACCTGAACATTAGTGGCTTGAGACCTCCGAAAAATAGACTCATGAAATGCCTTCCTTGGAGTCGTCCGAATCGCCCGTAGTGTGACCACCATCCTTGTAAAACTAATAGAACACCCGTGCGTTGCTACAGGCTACAAATGCTCGGGAGTGTGTGGACATTAAACAGGCGTCCAACGAGCTCTTAAAAAATCAACCGCCTCGACAGTATGGGCTATTTGTGATTTTATCTTCAACACATGGTCCCAACACAAAAAACCCACCTCATGACGCACCCTTCTCTTTTCTTGCGAGACCTTCCCCTTCATGTCTGGTTTTCTTCTGTAGCGGGACATTTCTCGTTAGAGGTCTCTCGTTTAAAATAGGATGATGATGCCCCCTCACCTGCTCCATGGCGTCCTCTCTCCTTCACACCTTACTTACCCATGAACCACCAAGGTGTCCCCCGCCAACCGCCCCGCTCTCCGCCCAAATCCCTTCCCGTGTGTCCGTGCCGATCCACCACCCCAATCAAGGGGGAGAAGGCGTGTGCCGCCCGTGACGCCCCTAAGCCAAGAAGGCAGATTCAATGTCTCATGAGCCATTATCACATTGCAACATATAGTTGAATGTTATGCATTACCACGAAACAAGAATAGGATGTCTTTAAAAAAAAAAATCAACAAGAATAGGATGCCGGTTGTTGGGCATGCAACTGGTGCGTCACCATGTCTGTTATCAACTTTTGAAGCAACCAGCCAATCTCCAATCCTAACCAAAAACATAATGGCATGCTGAAAAAAATATAAACCATTTGCTCGTGCAATTTGCTGCAAAATCA
>CBMN010002873.1:0-10461 GCA_000582825.1 Hordeum pubiflorum | reverse complement strand
GTCTCTCAGTTTTTACTTCGAACACATGTCATGATGACGCTCCATCAACTTTGGAAACAACCACAAGCGGAGGGAGCGGATGTACCGTTGGTTAGTGTTCATAGGAATTTTGTAGGAATGCTAAAGGATAGAAATTTTGTAGGAAAAAAAATTCTTTTGGAGGAAATCCTTCATATTTCTACAATGTAGGAATGTATTCTTATTCCTATGTAGGATAGGGACCAATTTTTCACATTTCAAAGGGAAAAAACACTAGGCTCGACCCAATAAAAAGTTGTTATCTTATGTATCAAGTGACATCTTTTTTTCTATAATAATTAAGATACATGTAATCTCACTTTCTATGATTTATCTATTATCTCATGAACCAAAGGAGGCCTTTTGATTCAAATTTATATTAAATCAATAACAATTAATGTGGACCGGGGGAGTAAAATATTACTAGCAGATCTTTAGTAGGTATAGGATTATTGCACATCACTTAGCAGCATGATGTGCTCCATCAGCACTCGAATGTATTCATGCTGTCCCTAGCGAGGCGATTCAGTGCTCAGGCTCAGCTGCACCCGCGATGAACAGAAAATTCAAAACAATTTTTTTTTTTCAAATCCAATATTTCATGGATGGTATTTGGTGCGTGAGGTGCATTCCAAATTTCAGATAATTTGGACATCTGAGTATCTCTCGGTAAAAAGGACAAATTTAAGGTCCCAATTTGTCTTTTTTGCTGAGAATTACTCTTATGTCCAAATGATCTGAAATTTGAAGCATATCTCACGCACCAAATATCTTTCATGCAAAAAAATATTATTTTTAAATATTTTAGTATTTTTTTGTGAATTTTCTCTTCACCGATGAGCATGGGTTCAGGAATGGATGCACCCCTATGTACGGCTGTAGACTGTAGTCTCAACCCAGAATTTGCAAATATCATCAGACATGAATGCCCTGGCTCCTCTCCTCCCCCTCGCGTGCTGATGTCTCCTCCATTTCGTTTCTATCCGTCCGCCACCTTTATAACGCTACTTAATGCTGGGCCGTATCATAAATGTCTTGAATGGCCGAGCAGGACAGGGCACTACCTGACAGATGATTTAGCCGAGGAATCAGGAAAAAAAAGAAAGAGGGTTGCATCTAGCCTTGTTACCGGTCAAACACGGCCATCACGTTCCTTTCTCCGACAGGCCATTTTGCCCCGAGTTTGGGCACCATATATCCAGATTACCTCTCGATACATCGTATGTGGACTGGGTGTCTGGGTCTGCGCTCATCCGTCTCCGCGCTCCAGTTACTGAGGTGCATGTATAAACCCTAGACCTGGAAAAGAAGGAAAAGGTGATCAGAGACGTATCAGTGGACACCATCACGCCTTCAGTGGAGACTGCAATCACGATGACTATTAGCATGACTTTGAAAAATCGCAACCTTGAACTGACGCACTGTAAATCAAACAGACCAGGAGACAATTCAAATTTCTGGTAATTCACCGCGACCAGGTAGATAGATACCCGTTCTAGAAAAGAGAGAGAGAGAGAGAGAGAGAGAGAGAGACGAACAGCACTGGCTGGCCATCTTCCAGAGGAGACGTCCAGATTAGAGGTTGAATTCTGGAAGTAACCTACGAAAAAAGGTTCTGCAACTTTGAGTATTCGCAAGATGACAAGTCAGTCTTAAGATATTTGCGGCCAAAGATCTGCCTTCGTTTAAGGCCCTGTTTGTCTGGGCTTTAGCTTCGGCTTTTGCAGCTTTTCCATTTTGATCAAAAAGCCACAAAAGCTCCTAAATAGGTGCTTTTGGAGCTTTTATGGCTTTTGCAAAGCCCAAACAAACAGGGCCTAAATATTCCAAGTCAACGCTGGCCCTTTGGATCCTCTGCTGCCGGAAACCCAATTTTCTGGCTTCACACCGTATTTCTTCCTTTTTTTAGTCAGCAACAGTCAGCATCATGGCAGAAGCCAGATATTGGCATTTCTGCTCACTAATATTATTATTAATCAAAGAGCACCAAATAGTAACAACAAATAAAGAAGGGAAAGTGACATAACATCACTAACATCATAGCAATGGTACGTCGGATTGCAACTGGAATTGAAGTGAAGTGACATAACCTAAATCAAGCACGAAAAAGAAAACACAGTTAACCATGTGGTCATAAATTTCAACAGAAGATTTTATTTTTCTGTTAATTCATCTAGGAGTAGTACTATTCAACAGCAGCAACAGCAGCAGCAGGGCGTTGGGCGTTTACCAGGTCAAAGATGGCTGCTTATTTAGTTAGTCCTGTCGCTCACCAGGCTGAGAACCTCTGTATCCAACCACAGCCACGAGTGACTCCAGAGTTCAGGCTCCCATCCTCACTCAAGCCCTGGCTATTCTTCCAAGCTCCCATCCATGATCCATGGCTCCCTTCTTCTTCCTCCTCCTGTTCGGTCAAATCCTACTCTGCACAGCCGGCGACACCATCAACTCCACCACACCCTTGTCCGGATCACAGAAGATTGTGTCCCGGGGCAACAAGTTCGTCGTGGGCTTCTACTCCCCACCGCAGAGTAACACCACCTCTTCCACCTCCAGCAGTTACTACATAGCCATATGGTACAGCAACATACCACAGCTGACCACCGTGTGGAACACCTACATGCCGGTGTCCGATCCGGCCACTGCCTCCCTGGAAATCGGCCGCGACGGCAACCTTGTGCTCCTTGATCAAGCCAAGAACCAGCAGCTATGGTCGACCAATGTAAGTATAGCCTCCAACTCCACCATGGCCATCATCAGGGACAGCGGTAGCCTCGAGCTCACCGATGCTTCCAATTCATCGATAGTTTATTGGCGAAGCATAGACCATCCCACAAACACCTGGCTTCCGGGGGGCAAGCTCGGGCTGAACAAGACCACGGGTCTGAGCCAGAGGCTTCTTCCTTGGAAGAACAAAGCAAACCCATCTCCTGGGTTGTTCTCTCTGGAGCTAGACCCCAATGGCACAAAACAGTACTTCATCCAGTGGAATGAATCCATAAACTACTGGACCAGTGGCCCCTGGAACGGCAATATCTTCAGCCTTGTGCCAGAGATGACGGCCAATTTCAGATACGACTTCCAATTCGTCGACAATGCCACAGAAAGCTATTTCTACTACTCGATGAAGGATGATACAGTCATCTCGCGGTTCATCATGGACGTGACCGGACAGATCAAGCAGCTGACATGGGTGGAATCCTCACAGCAGTGGATCTTGTTCTGGTCACAGCCGCGAACGCAGTGTGAGGTGTATGCACTCTGTGGGGCATATGGCAGCTGCAGTGAGGCTGCGTTGCCATACTGCAAGTGCATCAAGGGGTTCAGCCAGAAGGTCCAGAGTGATTGGGATCTCGAGGATTACAGGGGTGGGTGCAAGAGGAACATACCATTGCAGTGCCAGACCAACTCGAGCTCCGGGCAGGCTAAGCCTGATAAGTTCTATACCATGCCAGGCGTGAGGCTACCTGACAATGCTCAGAGGGCAGAGGGCGCCAGCTCGAAAGAATGTGAGCAGACTTGTCTGAAAAGCTGTTCATGCGATGCTTACACTTACAATACCAGTGGCTGTTTTATTTGGTCCGGGGACCTGGTGAACCTCCAAGAACAGTACAGTGGAAATGGAGTTGGCAAACTCTTCCTCAGGCTTGCAGCGTCCGAGCTGCAAGACCCAAAAAGGAAGAAGGCAGTGATCATTGGTGCAGTTGTTGGTGGAGTTGCTGCAATTCTGATGATCCTTGCCATTGTGTTTTTCTTCCTATATCAGAAATTTCGCCGAGACAGGACTCTTCGGATATCAAAGACTGCTGGGGGCACGTTGATTGCCTTCAGGTACAGTGATTTGCAGCATGTCACCAGCAACTTCTCAGAGAAGCTGGGGGGAGGTGCCTTCGGCTCGGTGTTCAAGGGGAAGCTCCCGGATTCAACTGCCATTGCTGTGAAGAGGCTTGATGGGTTTCATCAAGGGGAGAAGCAATTCCGTGCTGAGGTAAGCACGATTGGGACAACCCAGCATGTGAATTTGGTCCGCCTACTTGGGTTCTGTTCTGAAGGATCAAGGAGGCTGCTTGTGTATGAGTACATGCAAAAGGGCTCCCTGGAAGTGCAGCTCTTCCCTGGCGAGACAACTGTGTTGAGCTGGGCCACTAGGTACCAAATTGCGCTTGGAACAGCAAGAGGCCTAAACTACTTGCATGAAAAATGTAGGGATTGCATCATACACTGCGATGTCAAGCCAGATAATATTCTCTTGGATGATTCCTTCGTACCAAAAGTATCCGACTTTGGCCTAGCAAAACTCTTAGGCCGGGACTTCAGCCGTGTTTTAACGACGATGAGAGGAACAAGGGGTTACCTTGCACCTGAATGGATCAGTGGTGTGCCCATAACTGCGAAGGCAGATTTATTCAGTTATGGCATGATGCTCCTTGAAATCATATCAGGCAGGAGGAATGCTGATCATGGAGAGGAGGGCAGGTCCACTTTCTTCCCAACCTTGGCTGCAAGCAAGCTCCATGAAGGGGATGTACAGACCTTGTTGGACCCTAGGCTGAAAGGAGATGCAAATCCTGACGAGCTCACAAGAGCTTGTAAGGTTGCTTGTTGGTGCATCCAAGATGATGAAAGCACTAGACCCACGATGGGTCAGATCGTCCAAATCCTAGAGGGGTTTCTGGATGTGAATATGCCCCCCATTCCCAGGTCACTGAGAGCTCTTGGTGAAAACCCTGATGTCATAAACTTCTTCTCAGATCTGTCTTCAAGCCAGACTTCCCAGACGCAAAACAGCACAACAACTTCTCAGACACACAGTGCTACTTCAGGCAATTCACATTTCCAAAGTTCGTAATCAGGGAACCCTGCAATTTATGAGGGCAAGGCCTTTATATATATGTTTGAAAAGTGCTATGAGTAAGTGAAGTTGTATATATGTAGAAACTAGTAAACTCAGCTTTTTATGTCCTCCTATGTATCAATTTAAACACTGTAGGCTCACAGCAGAATTGAATAGTCAAAATAAAAACGAGATTTCTGTTGCATGCTATCTTGCGGAATGGAAACTACTTACTATTTAGACAAAAACGCTTGTCTTGGAAAGAGGCGGTCATGGCATAATTTTGCCTGTGCTATTTGGCAGAAGCACATCCATAATTTCACAAAGGAAAGTCCAGTCAACTGAGGAAGTTAGCAACAGATGGAACTGTTGCCTGGGAAGACAAGTCAATTCGAATGATAAAACTGGCAATATGGATGAAAGAAATCAATGGACGTGTTGCCTCTCCAGGAGGCAACGCCCTTGGGTATAAACTTGCAGAGTGAGAAATTGGATCATAAGCCATGCTTCTCCATTTGTTACAAATGCATGAATAATTGAGTGGTCATTGTTGCTTTGACTAGCTGGGTAGTTGAGGTGCATGCCTTGATTTAGGAGGCCGTGTATCTAGCTTTGACTGAAATCTAAGTTATTAATTATTATAAATGGCATAGTTGATGATATACGGCCTCCTAAATCAAGGCATGCACCTCAACTACCGGCTAATCAAAGCAACAATGACCACGCAATTATTCATGCATTAGTAATGATTAATAATTCAACATTTACTTGAACCTATAAATACTCTACTCATTGCACATACTTCACCCCACATGTAGTAGCCCAATTTAGTTTCAGCAAATGGACAGCGACAATGCCTACATTGGAGACATGCACTTAAAATGGAGCAAAGAGGATAATCTTTGCCTGGTATGTCATTTGTTTAATTATCAATTGTTACTCTTATCATGAAAAGGTTGGCCTAAAAACATTTTATGAACTGAGCAGGTTAGTGTTTGGTTAAATGTTTCCATTAATTTTGTTGTTGGCAATGTAAACGGCGTCTGGAATTACTGGAATAAAGTCGCTGAAGAATTTAAAGCAAATAGTGCCGATAATCGAAGAAGACAACCTATCCAAATCAAACGGCGTTGGGGTAAGATGAACTCTGAAATTGTACTATTTGAGGGCATGTGGTGCACGGTCAATGATGCATTCACAGCTACTGGACAATCTAACCAGGAATTGATTTCCAAATCTCTTCAAATGTATATGTTACAAATAAATCGACCATTTAAATTTTTTAACTTGCGGATGTCTGTACGAAAGTATCCCCAGTGAAATAGTATGTATTGTCAAGTCAAAAGGTCATGATTTAGTACTGTAGCACTAGTGAGTGAAAGTTTGTTCGCAAATGAGAGGTTTTATTTTTCTTATGATCCCGTAAACTGTAACTGGGATAGTTTTGAATAATTATCTCTTTTATGTACATTTGTATCTAGTATGCATTTGTCAGCAATGAGTAGGATCATACACAATGATAAGAAATGTATCTTCAATCCAATGATAAGGTTGTAGCTAGGAGCACATGAAAGCTAGTAGCGCTCGAAAACACAAAATGGATCAAGACGGATCTACTCTTCGATGGAGCTATCCAACTCGTCACTGTCCTCCTCTTTGGGGGGCAGTCCGACCATGGCACGGGCCACCCGATTTTGCTCTCAGGCAAGGGCACGCCTCTTCCTCCTCTGCCGCTCCTTTAGGATGTGGGCACAGATGGCTTCCTCCTCTGTGGCAGCGCGCGCCACCGCTTCCACCTCCGCCATGTCGGCAACGAGGCGGGCCTTGGCCACCCTCATCCTCTCATTCCCACGGCGGACACACCGGTCCCTGTAGCACTCATACTCTGATGGATCGGAGATGGGGAGGCTAACGGACCGCGATGCTCCAGCCCTGGCGGATCCGAGCGCCCGTTGCGGCGACGCAATGGATTCGCGCCGGATTGATCCGTCGTCGGTCCGGCGCAATCCTCCCGGGAGCGGCGGACGGCCATAGCCTCCTCCATCCCGCATGGTACGACACCCCAGCCGATGGATCTGGAGTGGTCGGAGTCAGATCCGTTGTGGGCCATACCGGAGAAGGTCGGAGATCGTCAGAAGTGAGTTTTGGGGCAGAACGGAGTGAAGTGGATTGACTAGGGTTTGGTCCGACAAGAGGATGGGGACGAACATATATGGGGTCGGTTGGGCCAATGTGGGCCGGATCCGACGTGGCGGACACGCTCGGGCTTCCCCATATCCGCCTCAGATTTGGGCTGGATATGAGGGGTGCCAGTTAGCCCGGGAGCTTGAGGTGCCCGTCTGGGTCGGCTATTATTGACCGATCAGTAACCGGGCCGTCTGCCCGGGCGTTTCAGGGGGGGTTTGAGGCGCTCGGTTGTATAGATGCTCTAATCAGAATTCCGGGGCTGCAGTTATATTTCTAGAAACAGTGACATAACTGCAATTGCTGTAAAGACAACTGGACAAGTAGAATTAGGGTGGCACTCAAGCCTCAAACATCAGAAAACTAATGCACTCTGTGCACTAACGACCACCTAAAAACTAAAATAAAATCACTAAATTTCGATGTACAGTTAATGACTTTGTGAGGCATCTATTTTAATTTTTCTCAGTGCATCTACCCCTAATTCATATGGTAAAGAAGATAGCCAATTTGCGACCCCTCATTCAGTTCCTGGATCCGCTAGACCAACCTAACTTGGCACATGGAATTCCACAGATGCAAGCAGATCGCACTACAATTTGGGATGGATTTGCCCACATCCGTACACACGTCCCCAATCCCACTGCTGACTGCCCCACACCAAATCGAACGAGGAGGTCACTAGTCAATACAGGATAGGCAAAGGCAACATCTACGCAACATAGAACGGGAGTATGGGACTGACGAAGGATGGCGAACCTGGGGTTGGAGCCGCGAGGGAAAGACGGCGGAGGAGGCGACGAACTGGCAAACGCCCCAAGCCAAGGTGCGCTAATGCTATCCTGCGCGGCGAATGCCGCCACCCCTCTGAATCCGATCATCTGATGTGGGTAAACAAGTTGGCAGGGTAGCGCCGGAGGCGCGACGGGAGAGAACGGCGGAGAGCCGGAGGCCACGGCACCGTCTGCGTCTCCGGTGGAGATCCTGCCGTTGAAAACAAGGCAGCTTTTTTTTCGAGGGGAGCAATTTGGGCTGTAAAATGTAGACTCTCCAGGCGCCGCACGCAGGGATTGGGTGGGCCGGACTAGCCCGTTTATAGTATATCTATACTTTGTAACTTTTTGCTGATTTATTATTTTCCCCTAAAAAAATATTGATTTATTATTTTTTTCTCAAAACTAGAAAATTGTTGATTTATTATTTCCTTGAAACCCCTCGAAGAAAATATTATTTCCTTCAAACTGTGAGCTAGGATTTTAAGAGGGCAGCTGCCACCGACTTTACTGGTTCCCCTCGCCTCCACCGGCCTTGTTGCGTGGTGATGGAACCTTGCATCCTCATAGGCGGATCCATGAGCTTCGTCAACATGATTTTTATTGTCTTCATCGAGAATGTCATTGTGGAGCGTGCAATATTATTGAGAATAAGTGTATTTTAGTTATCCCCTTGATATGACGGTGTCTTATTGGATGATATCTTTATTGGAGTGTTATGGAGCCAGAGAGTTTTTGCCTCCACAGTTTTTGTGTGTTCGACCTTATGGAGTTTAGGTTTACATCCTTGTAGATTCGTACCTACGGACCAGATGAGTACTTCCTCCATCTAGATATACTAGGACATGGCCCCGTGCGTTGCACCGGAAAAAAAATCACAACCCCCTTCCGTTCCTTCCCCTACCATATGAACCCTGACCCACATCCTTTATTTCAACATGGCATCCCACTCTTATCGCCGCCTATCCTGCTTCCCATCATCTCTTTTCCTCCTTCAGTTACGTATTTGTATAACCGGGAGTTGAATCCGCATATGGCCGTGCGTTGTAATGGAAGGACACGTCCCTAACCCTATCAAGCATGGCTCAAGTCGACCCTCCCACAAAATCTACACATGTCGAGGTCCTCTATTTTAACAAGACGGCCCACCTGTGTCGTTGTTTATCTTCCTTACCGCCCTCGCCAAAAGTGGCCACGGTAAATTTATGTCAATAGATTTGCATGCAATATATTCTTATAGTGCTGTCTAATTATTTTCCATGCAAAAAAACTTATTGACATCTACATTAACGGTGAAGATACTCTAAAAATACCTGCATTGTTGGACTGGACTTCTCAATTCTCATCAAGATGTGAATTCTACTATGTAAGGTCATATATATCACCATTGGGGAAAATACGGAAGATCCTTATGCCGCCTTTTGGTCATATAAGTGGGAATAGAGAAAACAGAGAAAATATCACATAATCAGTTTTAGTGTTATGCTAATTTTCAACACTATATCAAAAAGTGTATATAATTCTTTTTTAGGGGGAAAAGTGTATATAATTCCATTACCATTTTTTATATATATGTTCATTTTTTCGTGAGCTGCATATTAAATTTGTAAGGAAATCGATGATATTTTCATCTAACTTATTATTCTGAATTTTATATATCAAATAAAGTTTTGCTATGAAATTTGGCTACCAGTTTCATAGAGTATTACTGAAAAATGGATTCATGCGCGGCTCTTATGAAATATTTTTTACTTATTTTCTTGCAATCCTATTTAACATTTATAAGATATAGTTGTCTTGTTTGTTTGCATGTTCGCCTATTAAAAATTCATTTTATAGTGGACTGAAATGTCCAATTCTTCTAAACATCGTCATAACCTCGACGTGGCACGATAACCTCGTAATTATTTTTTATCTTACAAACGATCGTGTCATATTTGATATTGGTTTTGACAATGTACCCATCGAATGGCCGGGCATTAGTTGAGACTTTGTTAATTTATAAGCTTTACGGCATACATACATGATGTGTGAGTACATATGTTTGTTGATGCACGTATATATAGGCATAAACTCTTTGGCTTGTCCGGCTATGTCCATCGTGCAAAAATTGAGTCCGTCGTATAGGTTTTCGTTTGAACCCCACATCATGTGTCCGATGCAAAGTTAGGTCCAAGTTCGCCTCCGTAAATAAAAAGGTGCGGGAAAGCCTCGTGGGCGAGAAGAGTAAAGAAAAGAAAATGATATCTTTCATCCGGCTGACAGCCGCGTCGCGTCGCGCGAGCAACACACGTCCTCAATTCTCACCACTCGTCTCCCATTCTCTCTCCCATGTACAGCCTTATCCTTCCCCACTCTCACCACTCGTCTCTCCATGGGCAGCCCGTGTCTTCCTCCGTGATTTTCCATGGAAAGCCTCTCTCCCCTGGTTCCTAGTTATCTCCCACCCATCTGGAGTAGGGCGGGCACCAGCACACCACAGCTTCCCCCTGCTTCCCGCCGTGCGTGCTCCTTCTTCTCTCCGTCTCTCTCTGATTTCTCTCCCTCTCTTCCCCGCAGGTCAGTCGCCGCCACCTTGGATCCTCCGTTCCCGCCGCCATGGTCCCGAGCACCGCCGCGTCGCCCTCGCCGCCCGGATCCGGCGGGATCCGC
>CBMN010002871.1:0-15076 GCA_000582825.1 Hordeum pubiflorum | reverse complement strand
GTTTCGGCCACGGGGGTGGGTATAGGCCACGGGGGTGCTAGGGTGGGCCGGCCTGGTTAGGTGGCCCGAGACCTAGTTGGGCCGGGGGGGCTTTTTTCTTTCTTTTGTTTTTTTGGATTAATTCTGTCTTGCTTTTTCTTTTTAATTTTGATTCTGCTTTATTTATTTTAGTGGCAATTTCACCATTGTAAAAATAAGAGGCTTGGTCCATTATGCTCAAAGCAATTTATGGCACTGCCACAAAATGTTGGAGGACCTTTAGAAAAGTTTGGAAATCTGCAAAAATCCAAAAAGGGCATTTAATAAATTATTTGGCCTCTCTTAAAATAGATTTGAGGCACTTAAACACATGATAAAATGTTGGTTCAATTTTTATAAATGCCTAATGAATATTTGAAAACTATTCATAATATTTATTCACAGGTTTGCAAAACTTTTAAATCCACTTTTGAAATGAATTTGAACTGCAAAAGTAATTTGAACTTGAGGTTGATTCCAGAGATGATCACACATGGATTAGCAAAAGCTCTAACTTAATCTTGGCCATCACTGTAGCTNNNTTACAATGATCACTGTAGCACTTAATCCAGGGTGTCACAGCCATGGCATTTGTTGTTAGAACATATGGGCACCAAACGGTTTCTTATTTGCCTGCCACAATCATTTAGTCATTCCCTCGCGTAGGATACCACCCACTGAGCCTTGGAGAAGCTAGACATGAAATGCCACACCAACAATCAATTTAACCTTACCTTGTAGGTAGGCGTCAAACTTGCAGTGCATAAGTATATGTTTGTTCCTTTTCGAGTGACATTCTGATTGATCTCTAAAACAAGGCAATGCTTGCAAGTATTGACTGCTGCAAATAAATCCTCAAACCACAAGGAAGATGGGACTCGTTTTTGAGCTTCTAGGGAGGTGATCGAATGGAGAATGTCCACCTACCCATGAGGGAGGCCTCGAGAAGGTGGTTTGAGGGTTCCAAATTGTTGGGTGCAATACCCGTCGGAATCACCGTATCCGGTATGACTGTTGATCAATAATCACAGAAGACCATGTCGGTCTTTACTGGGACCGCCCGCCCATTGAAGGGGTGTAGCAGAATGCACGCATGCTTCTAGCACTCCATCTTCCCCATCAAAAACCTAGGTTGGGGTTCCACCGCCTCACTCGAGCACCGTTGGTTGCTAGCTATTGGTGGAGCGGGGGAGCTCGTTCTTCAAAAGAAAAGAAAAGAAGAAAAAAGCAATAGCTAGGGAGTAGGCGTCAGTAATTGATTACATCTCTCTTGATAGTTGTGTTAAAACGTGGAATAATTAGGTTGTTCTGTAAGCTCGCGCAACAGATATACACATTAGATAAAGTGGGCAGTTCTATTCTAAAAGTCAGCCACGTACATTGATAAGCCCTCAAACTTTTTCTTTTAATCTGAGTAAGGCTTCTCGGGGAGAAAGCTGGTTGTGGAACTGTAAGCGACCTAAAAGAAAGAGGAGACTGACTCTAACCTTTGAAAGCCCTATCCCATCTGGTTGATAGTAGAAGTACGTACGATGGTATCATGGACTTAACGTGGTCGAGCATATCTTTAATGATTTCAAACTAAAGAGTACATAAAGCCTGCCCTGGATATGAAAAGGGGATTTGAGCCAGAGAAGATGTGGATGTATCGCCAGATGAGGAAATGAAAACAACGAAGTATAACATGTTCTGTTTGACAACATAATTCTTTGATAGAGCAAATTTAACATCTTCAGCGCCATGGTTTGGGATGGCATCATACTTCCTTTTTTGACATTAAAACCCATCGTTATTAACTTGTGATAAGAGTTGCATCATTAAGCAAAGGAAAGTTTTGTTTTGTGGGTATACATCTTACAATCCACTCGACTGACACCCTTGCAAATATGTTTCCGGCTCTTTACTCTCACTCGGGTCCTGGACTTTGCACCATGCCTCTCTCATGCTGCTGAACATTATCTGGACTTGTTGCGCGCTTCACCAGATTATGTTTCCTTCTATTCGCAGGTTCTATGCACACAAAAAAGGCCGCATTCCTTCTATTCGCAGGTTCTATGCACACAAAAAAAAGGCCGCCTGGACAATAAGCCGCTGACTTGCAAATCAGTGTACACAGCGAAATGGCATGCTCAGCCCATGGACAATTTGGCAAAGGTGGTCTGGAAGAACTACGCCTTGAACAATTGCATTTTTTTCCTGTGGCTTGCAAGCAACGATGAACTGCTGCCCCTTCTGCCCTTTGGCTGAGACTCCCTACTCATATTCCATTCCACTGCCATCATCTTCAACCTCTATGGGAGGAGCTCAAGCAAGCAAGCGTCCAACAAGCTTTTCCATATTTGGGATCTGAACAACAAAGCACGATATATTTGGAAAAGAAGAAATGCAAAGGTCTTCAGAAATTATTCTCGACGTTGTCACCTCATCGCGCATGCTAGTGGTGAGATCATGTCATGGTCATTTGGCCAGACAGATGCCAAAAAGCAGGGATTGGAGTTCCATGTTCCACTACCCATCATGTAACTGGCGCAAGGCCACCGTAGCACCATAAAGAAAATGCTAATGTCTGTCATGGAAAAGAAATACCAAGAACGAGTGCATAGCTACAACTTGCATCAGTTCCCGCATAAAGGTTAGCAAGCATGCATCTCGCTGCAACTGGTAGAGCGTGCATGGATAGACACATCGTTGCGTAACAAAAATTACGCCATCTGTGTGTGTGCTTGTCAAGACTGTCACTGTCAAAACAATCGGTTTAGGGTGCAAATTTACAGGTTCTTACATTTCAGCAAATCCGAGGACAGATCCTCCTGCATGCGGCGTCTGGCGCCGTCTGTCCATATCTGTTCCAGGATTGCAGATTCGCTAGAGAGCTACCGCTGGTTCCTACTCACGGCCAAGTCCACTGCAACCTCAGTTCTTCGGCTTCTTAGGAGGTAGCGGCGGCATGCCTCCAAACTGGGCGCTTCGTTTGATGCCCAGAAAGTGCTCCACCTGATGAAGAATTAGGTCAGCAACAGATATCAGGATATGGCAAAACATTATATGCCCAATTCAGTAAATGCTACAGAACAGAAGAGGGAATATCAGTGTCCCAGCCAACCTTTTTGTCGCCAAGCATGGGCGTCAGACTACCGGGATGCGCCTTCTCCACGCTGGCAAAGCCACTGGCATCACCTGTGGGGCTATATCACATAGAAGAACTTTGATCAGCCAACTCGGCAAGAAGGAAACTTGCAGGAAGACAGAAAATTAGGACATTGCAGGTTAGTTAGCCACTTCCATTCAAGCAGGGCCAACGCATTTCAGATAACATGCAATATACAGCCAAGACATTTGATGAGATGATTGATACGTAGTTGGCATTAGAGCGATTTGGCATTCCTTCCCATATCCAGTTATTCACATAAACAGAAATCATCAGAGTGGCCCAAGCCCTTATAGTCTAAATCTAGATCAACCCAAACCTTATCCGAAGTTCTGGATCAAGAAGTCAGGCACGCAAAAGTGAGTTTGCACTAGAGAGTAGATACCCTAGATTAACAGCCAGCATCAATAATGACTTACTCCCTCCGTCCTTCAAAGAGTGCACTTCCAATTTTGTTGGAGAATCAAACTATCTCAAAGTTTGACCGAGTTTGTGTAAAAATATATCATTGTTTGTGAAACCAAATAGGTATATGATGAAAATATATTTTATCATAAATCTAATGTTACTAATTTGATGGCATAAATGTTGATGTATTATTATATAAATACGGTCAAACATAAAAAAGTTTGACTTTCCAACAAAGTTGGAAGTACACTCTTTAAAGGACGGAGAGAGTAATATACTTAATCATCTGTACTCATGAATCATGATTTAAGTTAACAAAACAAAAGGAAATTTTGTCAAGACTAAGAAGCATAGTAGCATCAACAGGACCAACAAACATGGACTACGCGAATAAGAATTAAGTCATGAACATACCCTGATTTCGCATTGCCACTTAAAACAAGGTATGGTGTTTGGCCACGAGCTTGAGCGTCTCTCATCTTTTCCGCGGACATCAAAGGCGTGTCAGAGGATTTCATTTGCTTAGCTTTCATATCATCCTGGTACTTCTTCTGCCGTTTTTCCAGCTTCATTTTACCTGGTCCCTTGCCATGGAATTTGTGCGAAAGATCCCTAAATGCCTCCTTAGGTGTCATCTGGAGGAAAGACACAAAGTTATGGTAAATAGCATATCATTGTTTTGTGGCACATGTTCTTCGAAAGGCTAAACAAATACACATAGAAAAAGATGGTGTGAAAAATGCATATATCAAGTTGTATGCAATGACAAAAAATGATAACCAACGTTGCATAAATCACAGCTACCACACCAAGATGCACTTCACTACTAGTATTAGATTTCATAGAATGGATGCCCAGGAGTGAGGATAGGTAGGACAGCATGCAGACGATTACTTACCACTCGACCAAATTCATCCATTCTTTCTATGCGAATTTCTTTTTTTCCATCCTGAGCCTCTTCCTCAATACCAACAAGCTTGCTTTTCTTCTTGTCCGTTGTTCTGCCTCCCCAATTTGTGCCCTCATTGAGAGTCCCTCGCTCCTTTAAAAACTTCAAAGCTCCACCCAAACCCTTGCCAACTGCAGCTTCATGCACAACCTCAACTGGTGCGACTTCTTGCTCCTCTACATCCTTTTTTGGGTCCTCAACGACAGCTTCCTCTTTGATCACTCCCAATCTACTTGTGTCATCTTTTGCTGTAGTACCTGAAGGCGTATCATCATCATCTTCATCCATAAACACATCTTCTGCTTCTGGTTTGCGTGTTTCTGCAACAAAATAATAGCAGCAGTCAATATCAATACAATTGATTCATTAGTCAGCTCTGTACAACTGTTACAAATTTATCAGAAAATACTTCAAGTAGGTTACCTTCATTCAATTGCAGACTCCACACAAACTCTTCCATCTCAGTGATAACAACCTTATTCTGTTGTGCATCTCCCTCTGCAGCATCTGCATTTCCTTGGCCCTTGTTTGCAGCAGCCATTTCTGCTACAGACAGAGGACCAGAACCTGCAGCCTCTTCCTGCTTCCTTAGAGATAGCTTCCTTGCTTGCTCCAGAGATTTTTGCAGATCTTCATAATCATCACCAAAAACAAGTTCTTCCTCATCAGCCCGTTTACCAGGCATTTTCTCCTGACGCAATGCTTTTGATGCCTCTTCAGCCTTTGAAATGGCTACTTGGTACGCATTGCTTCTCTTTTCAGCATCAGCCTTTTGCTCTACCTCCCTAGCAGACTGTCGTTTACCATTGTTCCTGGACCCAAGATCAGCTGCTCCCAATCCAGAAGCAATCGCTTCTGCTTCAAGTGCATCCAGATCTAGCTTTTCTTTCTTCCTATGGGATTTCTTTTTCTTTGGTTTCTTAAACTGCAGCATTTCGTCAGCGGTATAGTAATCTGATGCCATCTTTGCTGCGGAAGTAAGGTCTTCTGTCTTTTTCTGAACAGAACCACCTTCAATCCTTTTGCGAAGCTGTCAACAGGAAAATGTAAATTAGTAAATCTATGCAGAGCTCCGGCTTTGGCATTTTCAGGTTGTTCCAGAAAACTACAGTTCCAATGGCATATCATGATTTCTAGGGAAAATATAAATTACCTCTTCTAACTTCTTCTCTGCTTCACCGGTGAAGCGCCCACCTTCATCAAGTGTCACTCCCTGTCAAGTGAAAGGCCAAAATGATTAAAGAAATGCCAATAGGAGTATCTACAAATTGAAGCAGAGCAGCATGTTTACCTCATCTTCCATTGGGTCATCATAATGTGAGAGCATAGGTTTCTTTGACATTGGGTCGTCATTGAACCTACCAACATGTTCAAGAAAACAAGGATTATGACGGGAAAATTAATCAAAGAAACATAACAAGTAGTGAACTTACTTGTCATCATATGTTCCTTTCTTCTGCGCAGCCTTGTAAGCTTCATTTCTTTGCTTCTGCTCACCAATCTCGATGTTCTCAAGCATATCAGCCTCTACAAATGTTAATTTTTACATAAGTTGAAAATATTAGAGATAACAAGTAATAAAGTAAAACAACAACAACAATTTACCTTCATTGATATCCCCATCAGCCAGAATACTCTGATCTTTGAGAGTCATGACAACTGCTCCACCTTCTATGACTTTGTCAAGCCCGTGAAGAACCTTCACTCCAGATAAGTGGTCTTTTTTTAAAACAATGGGGGGAAACAAGAAACATGTTAGTCTGACTTCCATTGACAGAAAACTATGTCTAAAATAACTCAATAAAGCAAAAAATATACAAATAAACTTTGCTACATCAGGATTTGTGGATGACTACCTCCATCAAGTTTATCATCCTCATCATCGTCATCATCTGCTAACATCTCATCCTGAGTTTTAACACATGAAATTATTAGTAAATAACATGGTGTCATGTCGGACAATATATCCAAAATAAAACAATAAATCATCACCTGTTCCTCAAATACTCGTGCCAGACGTAGCGCCTTCTCCTTTTCAGCTTGTCTTTTCTCATCAAGTTTACGACTCTTGCCTACCCATGATAGTATCTCTGAAGCATCATCTTTATCATCCAGAATGCCTCCTTCCTTTTTATCCTTCAACCTTTCTTCCTTGGCCCTAAAGCAGATAGCCTAATTAGAAATTATTTGTATTCTTGATTGTTCAATGAATAAAGATATTTGACAGTGTGCAAATTCATGACTGAAGAAAAGGCTAGTGAACCAAACAGAAACAATTACTCAAGGGCATACCTCGCAATGCGGTCCCGGAGGGCAGATGTAGAGGCCTGGTCAGACTCTCCTGGGAGGTCAACTCCCTTCTTCTGGTCTCCCTCATCACCCTTAGACAAATCTGCATCTTCTCCACGGTCCTTTCCCCTCGGCTTCTCCCGTTCCCTATCCTCCTTCTCCTTGTTCTTGTCTCTGTTACGGCTCCTGTCCTTGTCCCTATCCCTCCGTTCCTTTTCCCGCTCCCTCTCTGTATCCCTTTCTCGATCCTTCCCGCGATCACGGTCACGGCCACGGTCACGCTCTGAATCCCTATCCCTGTGCTTGCTGTTATCCCTGTCTCTATCCCTATCTCTTTCCCTCTCCCTATCCCGGTCCCTATGCTTGGTATCATCCTTGTCCCTCCTCCTCTCATCCTTATCTTTGTCCTTATCCTTGTCCCTCCTCCCGCTGCCATGGTGATCCTTCTCCTCCCTCCTGTGTCTATCCCTCCTGTCCTTGCCCCGGTGCCTGTCGCCACCATCAACATCCATCTCTTCCACCGCTGCGTCCCTAGCATCGTCAGCCTCCCCCATTACCACGGTCCAAGATTATAGCGGCAAGCAGCAGCTTCCTGCCCTGGAAAATTACAGAATGGTGATCGGTTAGAGCGTATTAGACAATGGGAAAACGGAATATCTGACCCAGATTCAGTGGCACTGTAGCACGTGCACTTTAGTTGATTATAATGCAATGGATCTTCTACGCTTTTCTTCATGCATCGAATTGCCCCACCACTCTCACTAAACAGGCTTCTACTCATGACAACAAACACTTCCATATGAGAGAAGACATTAATGTCCCACCCTGTTTTCTCCTCTTCCCCAAAACAAATTCTCGATTCAATCCTAAAATGATAGATATCTCTCCACCTGACAGAGAACTGGATCAATTGACCCAATAACAACAAGACTATGCGGCCCATGGACAACATAACTACGAATTATTCACACATCAATCACATTCCCAGACATGGATTCCTCTGGCAGAGACCGCAGCACCAAGTCCAGAAGCCAACTAGTTCGCATATCACAGTCAGGTCCACGACTAAACGCGGGTCACAAGCAAGGCAACGCCCCGTCCCTCCCGCGTCTCCGACCAACCTCCGTAGCAACACCTAGGGTTTAATGGACCGCGCGAATCACGCAAGGGGGGAGAAGAGCCCACAGGCCATACCTCGTGGCGGCGGCGCTGGCCGCTGGGGCTCCCGCGGGGAGGGTGGCGTCCGATTACGAGGGGCGTGCGGCGGGACGGGGCCGACGGGTCGCGCCGGTAGCGAGCGCGCCGCCCACCAGCTCCGCGGACGAGCTAGGGCTTCCTCCTGACCCAGCGAAAGGGGTCGCGTCTGGGGCCGAGCGTCGGTGCCGGCGGGGGCGGCGGCGGATCACGGTCCTGCGCTTCGAGGCTCCGGGCGGGGCGCGCGGGCTCCGGCGGGAGGAGGAGGCGGCGGCGGAGGAAGCCGATGCGCGAGAGCGAGACGAGACGCCGGCCGCCAAATCCGAACCCACGCGAGCAGCGGCGTAACCCAGAGAGAGAGACCTTTCTTTGGGCCTGATGGCGGTCGCTGGTGAATGTGATGCCGGGCCTGGCGGGCTCGTAGACCAGCACGAGATGGGCCGCGCAATACGTTGCATCGGATCTCAAAAGAAAGATTGAGCCCACCCCTCAAAAAAAAAAGATCGAGCCCGGAGAATGTCTGTTGCCTTTTTTAGGCAAACAAACCGCATAAGAAAACATACTCTCTCTTTTCTTTCGCGAGATAAGAAAACATACTTATATAGCAGTCTAAAAATATACACATTAACAATTTTCCCGACTGTTAAATCATGTCCCAAAGTCAAACTAGTCCAAGTTCGACCAAGTTCACAAGGCTCATTAAATGTCTTGCGTTGATCAAGTTTATCAAAATAATATCAGAATTTACAAAGCCCAGTATTATCTAGTGAATACTGGTTCGGTAGTGTAGATATTGAATCTTGTTTCTACAAATTTAGTCAAACTTACAACAAGCTATGTAGGATGCTTTGTGCAACTTTTTTTTTGAACAATCCGCGCAACGATAACATTGCATAAATCGATCGCTGCCATTACTGAGATGAGTCGGCACGATAATATACTATCACATCGACAGTGACTGTTCAAACAAACGGCTTTGATTTCGAGTTCGCCGTACATTCAAACTTTGGAAGTTACTTGGCGATATGTGGCTCGGTGCATCCTTTGTCAGCAATGGGGCAGAATGAATGGCGATACCATATTTATCACCCATTAACAAATCTAGTGCCATACAGAGAATATGTTCTCCTCTCAACAAAACAGAAAAGTTTCCCCAAAAAAAACAGAGTCAACGAGCACACGAAGTCATGAACCACGCTCTTCCTCCTTCAGGGAAGATCACTGCCACCAGCCCACCACACAAGCGGCTGATCGTTGTTGTCATCCTTCGCTCGACGGTGCGCTGAAATTCACACGGGTAGCGAAATGCTGGATGGAGCCGGACGGTGCTCTTGAATCCCTGAGCATTGAAACCTGCAGAGCAGTTCCAAGCTTCAGAAGAATGACCCAAACAATCAGGTGAGACGAGTTTGGTCAGAGAAAGAGCGGAAACTACCGCGTACCACCAACCTTTGGACTGCTCATATTGCTCCCGAAATATCCGATGCCGAACGATGGGGAGGAGTAGGCGGCAACAAGCTCGGCAGCTTCGAGTACAGTTGATTCCCCTCTCTGCGGAACTTGCATTGTTAGACCACGAGCGGAGGGGGCGCTCATCCAAAGTGGAAGGAAAGGAGATGGAGTCGCAAATGATAACCTTTGTAACGTCGGACTGAACTAGCAACAGCCCAGCACCGGTGTCATGAGACATCTCACTGCTGCTTTGCACCACCGAGCGCAGAACTTTGGTGCAGGAGGAGGCAGGGCCAGACTGTGACCTGAAAAGATACATATTGAGTTGGAAATGAAATGCTAAATTATTTTTCCTAAAAGAGAAATATGATGCAAAAGGTACGTGTTTTTCATGTTTGTCAGTTCACTGAGACTAGCAAAATGGGCTTGTGTGTGAGATGATCATTTTAAAGACAAAAGACAAATAAATGATTTTCCAATCCAAACAACATGGTGACCGATTGTTGAATGCAAATGATATATAGAAAGAGCTGACTGAAGAAAAAACCTACAATGATGCTGAGATACAACATTCACGGGAAGCAAATCCTCTAATTAAGTGTTCGCCAGCTCCGGTTGCACAACACCCAATTACAAATGGTGTACCAAATGGTCCTTTGGATGAAGCCCAGCACCCAGAGCCGTACATAGCAGCTAATCCAACCCGGCCATCTACCTGCAAGAACATCATGCTTATCAATGTCTATAGGGATAAAAATCTTGCTTAATTTGCCCCCAAACAGCTATTTTCTCTGAAAAAAACAAAGGGCTTATATGAAGGAACGAAAATTCCAAGTGCGCTGCTGGAGCTCAACTGTTCAAAGTGCCTGATTTATAAAATGACCAAATGACCTTTAGTGCAATGCCACCACTAGATGCGCCAGATGCTACATTTCCATACTCATCAACACATACAGCACCAACAGTATCCATTACACAATCTTGATCATCTTCCATGATTGATCTACTGAATTCTTTCTTGATCTTTTTTGCATTGTTCAAATTCTCAGCTTGAGCTCCTAAAATAAAGTGGGACAGGTGAGGTGGACTGGTGGAACACAAACACTGTATGCCGAAAGCAGAGTTGAATCACCAGTGCACACAACAAGCACAAGCCAAATATTTGGGTGTTGGAAATTGAAATTTATTCTCTGGAAAGATGTTTATAAATACATAATAGCAGCTAATTTATCATTTATGGAGGCCAAAAATAACTAAACAGATGAATCGAAGATAAGATGCAGCAGCAGATATTAAGCCAAAATGCATGAAGTTTAAGCACAATATCAATGATCTGAGTATCTAATATAAGCACAACGAGACTTGGTCAAATCATTATTCTTGCCCTACATTGTGCAACATCGTTTGATTAGATGATATATGTTGGACATTGCGCTGTTCGTGGAATAGATTTTTTTTCCTTCTTTTCTTTTTGCAAATTACCTATGCAGCATGCAAAACTATCAGCAGAAAATAATATCCATACAAGAATAAATTGAAGCATGGTTGGGCTACAGGTGGATCTTCTGGTTTTGCTCAAAATCATATTATTAAGAGAGCATATTGGTTACTGCCTGAGGCAGAATGGCATCCAGGATACTGAATGGAAGAAATACATCGTAAAATAACATCGAGCTCTAACATAAGAGGTCATCACATGGGCACATATAGCTATGTAGGCTGATATGTATGTCACAGACATATAAAACTAAGCATCGTAATATATATCGCTGGATAGAACTAAGTGGCGTCGATATCATCAGATAAAAATAGGTGACATTGTACAATTGCAACTAAATCTTCTGTCCACAGGTGCAAAACAACCTGCAACAGCTAACAGTAAACTTTTTTTCTTTCAGAAATAGGCCTGAGCCCAGCTTCTTATTGAAAGCTTAAAATAATATGTAATCATTAAGCTCATGGTAAACTTCCTATTATAACTTTAATATTTCTATGCAAAGAGCAATGCTACTCATACAAGTGCAGTCAAGTTTCAGAAGATAAACCAACCAAAGGAACATTGCATATGCATGCCAGTATCATTGGGAAGAATTAAAGCACAAGTGAGATATGAACAAGCAGAGAAAGGAACCTGATGGGTCCAACTGTATTGAACTAGATTCTGAAGCGGAAGCAGTGGAGCGATTAACCGATTCCTTGGCATTAGCAAGCATAGCACTGTATTTTACCCACTGTGCTTTTGCATTATCTGTCACTAACCACTGTGAGAATGAGAGAGAGAGAGTGAATTACCAGCGATTAGGATTAAAGAATTCGACAGAAGATGGTTTACATTATTATCCTCCGATGTGGCTTCTATTATGTCGATTCCTTTACATTTTGCCCATTGGAATGCTCCCTCACCGACCAAAAACCTAAGAAAGATAGAATAACTCAGCAACTCAGGATTACTGGTAGGATGGATAGGTGCATGACAGATTGTCATCCATGGATTGCTGAAAAGCATCCATCATGCAAATGGTTGAATTCCTCAATGCATATCTAATATATTCAATGAATATAAGCCGTCATTTGCAATTACTTATTTCAGCATGAGCCAGGATTAATTCCAAATTAGAGGATAACACAACGGAATCGGTCATGTAACAAAAAATGACACAACGACAGGAAAATGCTGAAAAAGAAAAGGTTATGGTAACGAAAACGTGGAGAAGAACCTTGAATTTGGTGATTACATACATGGGGGGTATCCGACCAAGCAGTGAAGAACCTGACATTTGTTCCTTTGCCAAGTGCAATGCAACTTGGATGGGATTCTTTACACCTGATCTACAAGAAACAGAAAGTATGGTCAGAGCTTTAAGGTTCTCTGATTGTAAATATTCATATCAGCAGTAAATTCTCTGATGTACTCTCATTTAAGCTTCTACTTTGTAGGATCAAACTTTTAGTAAATTTGCCACAACTACCTTGCACAGCTCCGACAGCTCCATAAGAACCTGTAGTTCCATCCATGATACTCGCATCGCATTCGACCTGACCACTCTCGGTCAAACTTGAACCTCGGCCAGCATTTGTGATGGGGTCATCCTAGTCAGGCACAGATGAGAATCAAAACTTACATTCACCTTTTGAAACAAGCAAGTACCAATAAGACTATCATGTATACCTGAACTAAAACACCAGGGACTTGCTTAAATCTAGGAGCGTCGTAAACCTTGATTATACAACTAATGCTTCTACTTTCCCATTTTGACATTAATAAATTGGGACTAGATCAGCTAAACACAAACCAGACGATTGCTTACTCATACAACCCGTAACTTGCCGCAGATGTTAACGAAACAAACTATATAGACAGACACTGCATCTGTCCACAGGGAATGATATGTGCATACCTCCAGCACTCGAATGGCGGCTGCGACGGCGTCAAGACTTGTGCCACTGCCCTGCAGACACACAAGGAGCATTAGGGATTATTGTTCAAAAGAGCAGGGCTACATGGACTCTTCTCGAGCACGCCTTTGTCACATCAAAGTATGGCACACACTATGGGAGGCAGACAGAGATACTTCAGACATCGGTAACCACAGTGGAAATAAGAGGACGAAATCACTGTTCTGACCTTATCAGCAATCTTTGTCACAATTTAAACTCGACATGAAAGTATTTCACGATCTGACCCTTTTAGCAACGCCACAGCCCGTGGCGTTTCTGCCCAACTTAGAAACGCCGAACTATCTTGCGTTGCTGCTCCACATTGAAACGCCGAGCTAGACCGCGTTGCTTCTCCATATAGAAACGCCAAGGGCTTTGGCGTTTCTACCCTATTATGGAAACGCCATTGACCTTGGCGTTTCATAAGTGGTAGTACTCCACACGTTGTCCACGAGTCTGAGCACGCATCGCCGACGTGTTTCCACCTCGCTTGTCGCTTCCCTTCATGGCACTAGCAGGTGCGGTGCTGCCAAAGCGAATGGACAACGCGTGGTGTTCCTCGGAGAGCGGCTGGCTGCAGTGGCAAACATGGACCCAACGGTTTGACTTGTCACCTCAAATGGTGCATCAGGTTCAGCGGTCAGTCTGTGGCGCTGGCTGCACCGCCCTCCCCATGGCTACTGCCTAGCACTGCATCCCTAGTACAGCGAAGACTAAAAAATTCTAATGGACCTAGATAACAGCTGCCCAGGCTGCAAATGACCTGCACTTGTGACAGCCCGTGGCAAGAATCTCTGAGGGAAGCCACGGACTGGATAACGTGCGTGGGTGGGGGAGTACTACCACGTATGAAACGCCAAAGTCAATGGCATTTCCATATAGGGCAGAAACGCCAAAGCCCTTGGCGTTTCTATATGGAGAAGCAACGCGGTCTAGCTCGGCGTTTCCATGTGGAGCGGCAACGCAAGATAGTTCGGCGTTTCTAAGTTGGGCAGAAACGCCACGGGCTTTGGCGTTGCTAAAAGGGTCAGATCGTGAAATACTTTCATGTCGAGTTTAAATTGTGACAAAGATTGCTGATAAGGTCAGAAGAGTGATTTCGTCCGAAATAAGACCACTTCAGATTAATTAGGCCACTTCCAAAATCTACATCAAATTAATTAGGCCACTGTAACTGAGGGCTCATACCCAGTAGACTCCATTGTTGTTCTAATCTAGGGGTAAAATCAAATCCCCACCGATACTACATATGCTCGGCGAGACAGCATGGATGAATCCGAGCGACACAGGCAGCACGGCGAAACCAACGCGCTACATCACGGAAGGAGTAGGAGAGTAGGGGGGAGTTGTAGGGTTGAAGGGCCGGACCTCGCGGAGGACGGCGGCGGCGGCGAGGCAGGCGCGCCTGATGGCCCGGCGGTAGGCCCGCTCGTTGGCCGGAGCGTGGAAGCCCGCGCCCACGTGCACCGCCACGAAGAACCTGCGGGCGGGCGCACGGCCAGACCCCGCCCCCGCTCCTTCCGCCGCGGCCGAGCCGCCCTCCCCGCCGCCGCCGGTGGCCATGTCTGGGCGAGGAGGTATCGAACGAAAATTACGAGTCGGACCCCTGCGGAGTTGGCAATTTGGGCCGGAGTACCCATCAAAAAAAGAAAAATTGGGCCGGAGTATTTTTCTCGCGTGCGCTCGGCCATCCGTGGAGTGCAATACAGCTATCCGCATGTAGCCACGCCACGCAGCTAACCAAGGCATCCCCTCTCGCTAGGGTCTATCCTCCTCTCGGCGGCGGCGAAACCCCACCGTAGAGAACTCTTACCCTCCCCTTCCGGCCACCTCTTCTCCGGCGATTGGGGCTTGGAGCCTCTGCCGCGTCCGGGGGAAGAAGCTGGAGGCTGGGGAAACTGCGCCCGTGGATAGCCTCTCTCGGGCAAGGGACCAGATTGATTCAGGTGCGCCGCCGGTCCCCTCTCGCTAGGGTCTCTTCTCCTCTCGGCGACGGCGAAACCCCACCATAGAGTATTCTTATCCCCTCCTTCCGGCCATCTATTCTCCGGCGATTGGGGCCTAGGGCCTCTGCCGCGTCCGGGGGAAGAAGCAGGAGGATTGGGAAACACCGCCCGTGGACAGTCTCTCTCGGGCGAGGGATTAGATGGATTCGGGTGCGTCTGGCTCGGGCTCTAGAA
>CBMN010002870.1:0-12704 GCA_000582825.1 Hordeum pubiflorum | reverse complement strand
TCCCATGCAACGTTCCCAACACTTTCTTCCTCATTGCTATTTATCTAGCAAGAATGCATTTCCCAAGTTATTTACTCATTATTAGTGTTTGTGACACTTATTATGTACCATTGCAATGTACAATTTTCTTGCTATCTGAAAAGAAAATTAGACATGTCATAAGCCAGGCCCCTCCTTTGTCCGTTACTGGGTCTTCCAATGGGATTAACAACCTAGACATTAATCAATGGGCATATGAAATCTCGATGAGAAGTTAGTGGGAAAATATGGAGAGCAATACCAATCATGACATAAAGGCAATGGGGTCACCATGCTTGTCTGGTTGTTTTGGGAGATTTGGAATGTGCTGGGGCTTTCTAGGCCATCGACAATTTCATCAATCATCCTAGCAAAGATAAAGAAGCAACAGTGGGTGAAAAACACTTCGTCCACTACTTAAACTGGGAGATTAATTGTCATTTTTGCCATTTCCCCCCGTGGGTGTTGTAATTAAACTATCTAAAACCTTCAATAATAAATACGTTTAGGCAAAACTTTTGCCTTTGTTTCGGAAAAGGAGGATGTATCTACAAATGAAAACTATTATATAAAAACATCGTCGAACAGTAGGTAAAGAAACTTTACCAACAACTAAATGCAGCCAAATTTCATGATATGGAGTTGGTCAAAATGGCACTGAAGCATAAGTGCATATCGAAAATTAATGCGTTGCAGGCCATTTGGCTGACGACAGTCGAACTTCACAAACGCCCTCACAATGTTGCGCGTGCTCTCATTTAAGGGCAGCAGAAGCTGTGAAATGCTTCAGGATTGCAAAGGTGCCAATTTACATGAGAAGGAAAGGTGGGCAGATACATACGCCCAGTAGTCCGGTATTACCATGGCACTTGTGCACAAACCTTTCCAAAATCCACCTCTAGTCATCTTTATTAGATAAAAAAGGAAGGCTCCTTCGACCGGTTGTGGTAGTGAAGCCGAATGATCGCCATCTACTTTTTGGTAGCACACGCTGACAGAACTAGGACTATGCGGCGTCCGGAAAGGAAGCAGGACCAAGGACATGAGCTGTAGTAGCATTGCCTTGTTGGTAGCTTCGGGCAGCTACATGCATTTTGTTCCTCCAACGCTAGCTGCCACTGGTTGGCCTCTTCAAAGAAAAGAAAAGAAATCGTTGGACATGCATGCATGCCACACCTCTATTTCCATGCACATTTTTCAACTTTTTGCATAGAACCACGCCCTCTCTCCGTGAAGAACCCACCTCCTGATAAAGTCTCTTGCACCATTTGAGGCAGTCCCTCCTGACACCCGAGACTACATGGCATGTGGGGCATCCGGTTCTGGCTATGCATTGGCGATGCTATAAGGGCATGGGCAACGGTATGCTTCAAACCGGATGCCCAGCTGCCAACTAGGCTCGGATGCTAGCATGGAGCCAAAGTAGTAGCCTTGCAGTGTGTCAGGGTGGCCTGCAAAAGAGATCGCTGCTCAATGAGAGAGAGAAGGAAAAGAGATGAGAGAGAGAAGAAAAGGAGGTGAGAGATGACGCTGGATGTGTGCTGGGCAGGAGGAAGATGACCGCATTGGGACCCATACAACTGATTGCTTAAGCTATATGCACTGGGTGAAAATAAACTAAACAGATGCTTCGTTTATTTCTATCTTGCTGGATGGGCTGGGGCAGCACCTATGTGTTGCCTCCATTATACATGCCCTAAGAGGCTTCAACAGTCTGTTGTTAATCTATCAGGCCGAAAGTCGTGGAAAAAAGAGGAAGACCCAAAACATATCATCAGATGTTGTGACTGGCTGGAAAGAATCGATAATGCGATGTATCATCACATGCAGTGACACTTGGTTGGAAAGAATCGATAAAGCCATGTAAATGGACCCAGAATTTTTTGTTAAGTTGAAGTGGGCTGCCAATTTTACTGAACATGTCCAAACAATTGTATGCCGATGCTTGACAGCCGTTGTTCTTAGCTTTACCATCTAGTTTTACCTGATCATCTTTCCTGAACAATCATATGGAGTCTGGTGAAAACTTCTACGCGCATGCACAGGAATAAAATTTGAATTTAGTAAATGTTTAAAAGTTCCACCAAAATGTCTTTCAACACGTGATATTTTTTGCTTAACCGAGGAAGTAATGAAGTACGGAGATTAATCCACACTGCAAAACAAAGGCTGCTTCCAGAATAGCAGCAAACCTTACAACACCCTCGTAATGAGACATGATGATATACATCCATTTATGAAACCTTGACAGGGTGATGTACATTCTCTTCTACAATCTTCACAACGACAAACAGAAGTCCTGAAAGCTCAACAAAACGATTGTGTCTATGTGCCATTGATGCTCTGACCAGTAACCACCATTAACAATCTAAGTCAGTCAGCCACTGCAGTGTCGTCCCAGTATACCACAAGCACGTACCCAAGAGGCTTGATACCATCTGATGATTCTGAACACGTCCAACTACAGTAGCACAGGTGATCACTACTGCGTTTCTCTTTGTGATGGAATTGGTGAAGTCTAGGATGAGAAAATGTCAATAACCCAAACGATCATTCAATGAAGTGCGCCCATCACCAGTTTGACCTACAGATAATTGAACAATAGTATTGTCAAGGGATAAATTTACACATTTGCTGATTGTATGCTTTACTGATAAATTATTCTTACCTTGAGGTGGCACCCATGTTTCATGATCAGGACCAGCTTCAAGAAAATCTGGTCTTGCAGGACCCAGTACACGTTTTTGTTTCGACTTTTTCCCTTTTCTCTTGCTAGCCTGCGGTTCATTCTCGTTCTCTATGTCTTCTGCAGGTTGTAAACCACGTGTGTGCTTCAGCAGAAGGGCCACAGCATCAGCTGCTGATGCTTCGGATTCAACCGAAGACGATTCTTCTTCAATGCCGGCTGACTGATCAGCAGACTTTCTCTTCCGTAAGATAAGCCCAGGAGCAGCCCCTTCAATATCCTTTTCATTGGCTGAATTAGAAAGAATAGTTTTCCGATCTTTGTAGTCCACAAAATCATCAGGCTCCTCAGCATTCGTGTTTCCTTCTTTTATACAATTTTCTTCAGGTTCTACGATTCTCTTGTCGCCAAGCCACTGAGGTTTTGGTATGGTGAATGCAGGTTTGCTGGCATTTTCTTGGTTTGGGGGGACATCTGTTTCTACCTCGGCAGGTTTATCCACTTCTGTTTTGGTAGAACAAGAATCCTTCAAGTTCTCCTCTGTTGAGGTTTTGTCTTGGGAAATTTTGTCTTGTTTTTTGGATTCTGGTCCAGGATTATCATTAGATGCTTGAGGGTTTGCTTCTCTTGGCTTTAAATCCCTCTTGCGAGCTGCTTCTCCCATAGGATCAGCTACCTTTAGTAGGTAAACTACTTTGTCCAGCTCAACTTGAAGATCAGAAAGCTCCTTTTGAATTTTGGCAATATTATCGTGTACTGTCGAGCAGTTCAAATCAATTAGAAAAAAAGAAGATAGTGAAATACTAAAAACAGACAGAAAAGCAGGCAATAGGTGTGTATGAAACTATGAATACATAATTTCACGCTCTGTACATCCATCTACAAAGGATGAGCCTGATCATGAAGAAATAAACAAAGCTACTGGCACTTTTTAGAGCCTAACCAACATAGGTAAATGTGCTGCATATCCACTCACGCAATCATATGCATGTTCAGAGCGAAGAAACAAAAATATATTTAGGAGGAAACTGTTGTGTATCATGAACACCTTTCGGTATCATGTTCTTCACTAACTTCTTTGACAAGGAACAATGGACTTTTGACAGTTCACGTATTTGTAATAAGTAAGAGGGGGGAATATTCGAAGTTTTCCGCCAAATGCAAGCTAGCTAACAGTACCACTGGAAACTAACAATATTCATAGCTGATAACTTGGCTCAGTGCACGAGCTAAAAGTATTGCTTTTCTTAGGGAGCAATAAGTTTTGCTGAATACTCATGTAATCATGTTTTGGACCAAATCACAGGAATCAAAGTTGCAGAAAAAAATTAGACACTGAGACAACTCAATTAATTTTTATTCCAGTCTGACTTAACATCTCCACTCTATTAGTCTGAACTCTAAAATGATCTCAAAGCTGATACAGATAATTTCAGTTGTTGCTAACCGAGAAAATGCAAATATACTCCAAAATACTTCGTTTCCAAGTCTTAACCAGATCCCTTAACAACTCTTCCAAAGAAATGAGTCATTTCACTTATTGAAAATTGGAAGTTAATAGCTGAGAGCATCGCTGTCATATACGGAGTACTAGTTAGCAAGTCAACTAGCCAAGTTTCAAGCAAAGGACAGGCCATTAAGACATTCAAACCAGCAGTTTAGCTAGTACACAATAAACTACATGGTTCAGAGTGTACTATCATACCTAATTGAGATGACAATCCACTCATGTAAGCATCAAGGTCATCCCCAAGATCTGCACTATCTCTCTGAGCCAGCTTAATCTTCTCTTCTTCAAGCAACTTCTTTTTACCTTCAATATCACTGTTGATGAAATCCTTTTTATCAAGAAGACTATCAGCGGTCTCAACTGATTGTTGCCCACTAGATTGAGGATTAGATGATTTCTTCTTTGTCCGGTCAAAAAATTCATCGTCGTCACTAGAAAAAAAGATCAAAATCAGTTAATCAGCACATGAGAACAAGTATGCAAAGCTCTAAACTCCAGCCACGGTAAGGAACAATACACGATAATAGGCATCTACTTGCAGATGGCCGCTAGTAGAAACTGAAGTAGTCTATTCTTTTTTACCATCAAATACAAGGAGCTTTGAATTTTTCTATCAGGCTATTTGACAAGAGATGTTGTACAGAATCAACGAGAAGTGAATTATATACGCTCCAAGGAGAAACTCACATGTACATTGTGAATTTTCAAGGTAAGCAAAAGTGGCAGCAAGGTACAAGTTTTCAATTACATATGCCCTAGTGCAGTGGTGCCAATCATTCCCTAAAGGTCCATAAATTTCAAATGGGCTTAGACTTCTAGATTAAATTTTCAATTTACATACATTTTTGTCGGTTGGAGAAGCAGACTAGGGAGAAAAGATTATTTAGCCATCTCTAACATCCTCCTCTGTTCTTAACTAGAGTATACGTTAAGATATGATACATGATACGAATGTAGCAGTCGTAATTCAAATCTATCAGAAGTGCAAACCTAATAACATCTTCTTCTTCCTCGAGATTTGCTTTATGGCTACCACGTTTTGGTTTTCCAGCACGTGCACCAAGACTTTCTTGTATACTGTCATTTAATGTTTCTTCGAGATTTTCTAGCTCCTCCATGATCTGGAAAATAAGGTTTGGTATTTATCTTCTAATAAGAAATGAAACCGTGATGGCATATGAAGAAATGTGAGTAAAATGTGAGTAAAATGTGAGTAAAACTTGTTATGCACTAACCTGAGATATCCTTTGCTCATTTCGTGCAATCTGTGTTTGCTGACCTTGGGTTAACCCACCTTGAGAAATGTCCTTAACTCGTATTGCATCGATCTCTTTCTTCATGTTGGCAACCTGAGACAGGCAGAGATGCAAATCATATCAGAGAACATAGAGCAAATTTTCCTTAAGAACCAAAATTCACAGGTTCAAGCATACTACCATACTACTCAAAAGGACTGTCCTTAAAGAGAACATCTCAACCTAGCTGTTCACCCAGAACATAGAACCAATGCAAGGAACTTGGTAGCTCAGGGAGAGGGGCTCTACAAGAACTCACGCTTGCAGACTCAAGCCCCTGGAGAACTCTCTCTCTCTTTGAAACATGAATATGAGATTCTACCCAGGCCCCTTTATAATCGTCAGGGACACACAACCTCTTGATACAGAAATTTTCAATGAAGATTTATCGATTACAAACTAAACAAGGTTGCATGTTGATTTGTTGAGACAACTATGACGTGCTCACAGAGACCTAGAAAGACATACATCTAGAACACGGTGCACCATTTAGTCGATAGATAATACTAATGTAATCTTTTTCAAAATGATGATTTGAAAAGGCAAAAGCAACACAAAGAGTTTCAGGTTAATGACCCTAACCTAGAAACTGGGTATAAGAACTACCCCATTGATCCAACAGATAGCTTCAATCTGCTGGATCAAATGATACAGTGAATAATACTGACAAGGCCGGTCCATGACGCTAACCTAAAAAGTGGGGACAGGACTACGAAACGGTATATGTTTCCCTGTCGGTCCAACAGATAGCTCCAATCTGCTGGATTAAATGATGCAGCGGATAAAGACTGACATGGCCTGAAGGGGGTTAAAATAGACAATCCACCCTCCTCATGCAAGCACCACCGCAGTCTCATCCATCCCCACATACAAACCGCTGCTCCTCTCCCATCTGCATTCAACAGCATTACCACTTACATCTGTACGATCGGCTAGATATTCTGCACCATGCTGCCCGCAGCGCCTCGACATTCCAGGCCACCCTTCTCCCCACCAGTCAAGTTCTTCCCTTCGCCGCCGCTAGAGGCCAAACACCTTGCCATCATACAACCTCCAGATTCTAGAATCTAATTCACGGACCATGATTGCCACAGCCTCACCCAAGATCAGTGATGTCATTGGCCACTACCCTACCTCCAGATGCAAGTAGGAGCAGGCCGTCCCGCAGAGCCTACAGTAGAGAAATGAAAATACGTGAGATTTGCAGACCATCCCACTAGGCATCTTCCCACATAACCCACTTAATCATTCCTCAAAAAAGGTATTTCTCCTCGTGCGGCCATACCAGGACGCTAGGTTTACCGTGAGGAGCCGCTACAGAGCCGGCAGCTCTATCATGGCCACCACTACTTCCATCCACTCGGTCATCTCCCACTCCCCCTCTCCTCTACCATCCAATTACAAGCCCGAGTTGCCCCACATATCGTCTTCTTTGCGGCATCAATGGGGACATTTAAGATCGACCAGTGTGTCTCTCCGTGTCACTTCACTGCCTGAGCAGCGCAATGGTACCATGTTGGAAGAGAGAAGCGGTGGTGACCGACTACACCCAACACCAGCGTGCCTCGTATGAGCCCGCATGCTCGGCGGCAACACCATCCTCGCCATGACCATCGCAGCACAGATTGAGTCCCCGGACATTAAGTGCCAGCGGCACACGATGCCCCCAACTCAGGAAGTGGATATGATGTGGGGTGATGTGGGATGATGCAGGTTTGTGACCACCGCATACTCGCTGTCGCTGATAGGCGGGTTACCGCGGCAGCCCGCATAACAGATGTGGGATCAAGCGGGTTTTTTGCGGCAGCCCATGGTCAGTCCCACTTGCAGGCTGAACCCTACCTCTCATTCAAGGAACTACTGAAACTTCTTTTTCGAGACGGAGGCATAAGCTCTGCCTCATCCATTAATTAAGGAGTTTAGAGAGTTATGTTATACAAAAGACTAAACAATAACAACAGTTATTACTCTCCCGGTAAGATTTGCCCTAGACGCTTAGCGCCCGCGATGCGCCAAAGGTTTGCCTCATCCTTTATGGCATCCAAAAGGACGGTTGCAGGAGCGGACTTGTGTCGGAAAACCCATGTGTTTCTCTCATTCCAAATGGTCCAAGAAACAAGCATAGTGAGGGATGCCTTGACACTACGATTTGCAATATGCGCGCCCGACATGCTAGTCCACCACTCCTTCATGGACCTCTCCTTGGTGAACTACTGAAACTTGGAAATACGTCGGGTGGGTGAATTCCTATGGTAGTGACTATGTCATCACCATTGCTGGAAAAGAAGGCAAGCCTATCCCATTTCGTTAGAGCGGAATTTACATTCTTTAGCATTTGCCATTAATTGACTCAACCATCAAAAGATCTCCTCTGGGAATTTTTGTGATGTACTTAACTATATATTTCCTTCTTTCTGGCATACAATGTACTGCAACCCAACAACCCGGACCAAAGCATTAGGTTATAGGTAGCAGGCTCAAAGGACAAAAAAACATCTCCCATGATGAGTGTTCACACTTCAGAACTGTAGCAGGCTAGCAATGCAGAATGTAAGCACCGTTTTACTGAGGAAATGATATTGTGCATTTCAAAAATATACAGCTGCTCCAAATGCACCATGAATGGAAATCAACACCAGAATTACCGACTACAAGAATAATGCAAAAGAATTTTTAAACCTAAAGTTTTGCCAGCATCGCAAATCAGCCAAATTACAATTGGATGGGCAAGGCACTGAAACAGCAACTATGTAGTATTTGAACCAGACATAGCTGCATGCGAATCACTATAAGTAATGATGATTTTTCAAATGCAACCACACTCAATGTTTCATACTGTAGGTGCACATAGAAAATGCAATGATGAGTATGATAATGTCGTTTCTTCAGTAAAACAAGCTGCTTACCTTTTCCATTCGTTTTATTAATTTGCTGCGTGTCTTTTCCTGTCTGTCCGTAAGCTGGCCTTTGTAGGTTTGCCACGTGATCTCATCTGCCTCATCCTAAGATATGAAAACATGTTCAGTAAAAAAACAAGGGCCATCATAACCAACTAGAAAGAAAAAATCTCAAAACATATATAATTATGCAACTGAAACTTGGGAACAGTTGGTTTCTCACCAAAAAAAATGGAAAAGGTCCATCCAGTTAATAACTAATGTAAGATTCTCAATATCCGCAAGCAAATGCTTGTAAAAACAAATAACTAACCTCCCCGTCTTCTTCAGGTGCATCCTCAGACATACCCCATGAGATCCCATCTGCTAAAGCTGCTTGAGTTTTCGCTCGTAAAAGGGAAGCTTCACAATCAAGCAGATTTTGCCGAATCTTAGCATCACGGAGTTTCTGCATATCTTTTTCCTGTTACATAAGACAAACAAGTAAATACAAGACTCACACAACTGAATATGAGGAGGTTGACTCTGTTCAATGACGTATATCCCATTTGTGTTTTCCATTTCAACAAAAGCACAAATCTCTACTCCTAGAAAAGACCCAGTTGGTGATGATGATGTGTCTGGCATGCATCATTTCTGACCATTTGATCTGCATCTAACATCTAAAAGATGTGAAGTAAGCTGTAATTGCAAAAGAGTCAAAAAAAAACGCCACTCTGCTCCACATTTGCACAAAACTCCTTAGTCTCTCCCCAGCCTTTTGTCCCAAGTAAGTCGGGGTAGGCTAGAGATAAGAGGCATAAAATTTGGGTGAAACCTAACATATTTTTAGTGATATATAACAAAAGCAGGGTGATCTCTTTTTAAGTTTGTGAGAATGTATTAGTCTATTTTGAATCCGTTTCAACGCAGACACTTTGCTAGTTGGGAACAATAAACTGTATGCTGCATCATCACTGTAACTTTGATTAAGATGTGAACGAAGCAGCAAGCTAGTAAATACTTCAGAAATCAATATAGCATAGTGGCAGATGAGCCAACTGAAGGAGTTTCAGAATCTTACAGGAGGCATCAGCTCAGATGGTCCTTGGAAAATGTATAGACGTGATGATCTGGCAAATAGAAAGAGTGAGAAAAGTTCAGTCCATATTTACTGAGTGATAAGAGCGCCAATGAATACAATAGTGTCATTTTATTCATTTCTTCAATTGCTTGTTTGATATTTCGTTTTCAGTTTCAGGGCATTTGTCAAACTAACAACAATGCAGTAATATTCCTTAGAATATGCATGAGCCTCGCATATCTTTTCATTCAACTTTCCATCAGATCTAGTATGTATAATCACGTCAATTATAAGTAACCATATAATTTACTACGGAAAATTAGAAGTTAAGCTTTCTTTTGAAGCCATGAACTCATTGCCACTGTTTTACAACAGTTCGCCAGTGTTACTGTTTCACAACAGTTGCCAATGACACACATGATTATTAATTTATGAAGGAAAAGGCTAGTCCATAATAAGGAGGTTATGAGATGAACAGATTTATAGGCTACAAACCTAAAAATTCTATCAGATGAAAGAATACAATTTGCAAATAATTGAGCACCAGAAAGCAATTTGTTGCAATCCCTGCTAGAAATGATGGATAACATAGTCTGGCTGACAAACTTACTGCCCAAATCGAATTACATCTCCAACATGAATCGGTGTGTACATCTTCTTCTTGACCTGTTAATTAAATACATGACATCTGATCAGAACAATATTCTTGCCTTCATCAGAACGGTAGTTATGCTATTGTGAACCAACAAGCACGGCAACATTGAAAAGCTAATACAAAGTTCCTTTTGTGGGGAAAAAGGATGTTACAGGAATATAGCCCAAAAGCAAGTTAGCTCAGAAAGGGAGCATCCTATTAAGCATGAAAAGAACAATGGATACACAGGCAACTCTTTTGTTATTTCTAGTATCAGAAAACGGCAGATATCTTTTCCCCAGTTTATAGTGTGACTCAGCAAGCCAAAGGTAGATGGATGTACAAAAATACAACAGAATAAGAATGCCATCAACACAAATTGCAGTGCATTTTAAAACAAAATAGCATGAACAATGACGTATTCTGCGTCATATTGATGCTCTTCTCCTTAATACAAAAGTGTGTGTTCAAGAAAAAATGTATAATGAGGTGCATACATGAGAAGAGGACACATAGTTGCACGATATCAACATTTTCAAACAAACATACTAGAAGTCCTGGATGAATTGGAAATATTCAGTTCTGCTCTGAAGTAAGACAAAAGGAAAGAGACTATGCCTGAGTTTTGTTGATGGAAGAACCATGTGTGCTTCCAAGATCATAAAGGAAAACCTGCCCATCATTTCTAAACTGCAGAACTAAAACAACGCAAAAGAAAGTCATGAGTGTGACGCATAAGACTGACCAAGAAAATAATATATATTATCATTATATGTAGTGCTGAATTCTTGGATCCTATAAATTACCATCTCTGGTTCACGAACAATAAGTAATTATCACATGTCCAGAAAACTTGCACTCAGAGATTATTAAAATATAATGAAAGATGATAAAACAAAGTGAACGATTACTCATAAGAGAACACTTTATGTAAAGATACATATAGTACATGGCATACTTATGCAAGAAAATCAACTGCAGAACTTCAATACAGTTAACCACGTGCATATACTTTGTGATCTCTGCCAAAACAACATGGACAATGCACTACACATAGAAGTCCTTAGACAAATGAGTGGAAGAATACCTCCGGTTCCACTAATGGTCAATGTCTTGATTCAACCCTATTTCACCAGCAGGTTATCCGTATAATTTTAATAATTAATAAACAGCTTTTCCAAATCTAATACTACCCTCTGAAGAAAAGGATTATTTACAGCAAAGTTTCACAGTTCCCTGAATATCATCCCCCATATATATATATGTTCATGAATATCTTAGCACCATGAATAAAACTTAGGCCCACTGACATCCAAAATGTTCAGAATATCAGCAACGAACCATCTACCAGTTTCCAGCCAACTGTCCAAAGAATCGGTAACAAGGTGACTAAGTATATTGCTTCAAAAAAGAAACTTCTGTTTGACTACTGCAACCATCCTGACATCTAGTTAATGTAATGAAGCTGACTGACAGATTGGGTAGGGGGGTTATGGACGACCTTCCTCGATGTGAAAAGTATTAGTAATTGCTTCCGTTTCGAACTGAAAAAGTCTACTAAAAACTAACTCTGCACTAGTAGTAACTAAATTAAATAGCTAGCTGGAGTTCGAGTTTTGGTTATATCTATGGCATAGTTGACAAGAGCATCCGTTTCAAAAAATACTTGACAAGAGCCTGGCAAAAATGAATGTACCTGCGTGAAAACGGGAAATGGTGGGATGCTCCAGCATGAAATCGCATAGATCAATTCGGCCGAACATGTAAGCTCCTTTCTCAGACCTGCGATATGTAATGCCAGTCATCTCACCAACCATATCTAGGAAAACAAGTAGTCCAGGTAATTATGTACCAGACAACGTCACGAACTTTGAATGTGAAGGACTCAAAAGCCACACATAGTACAATGCATTGGATTGAAACATGAAATGTGTAGCTATGCAATTACTCATTTCACGCAACTACAAATCATGAGTGATTTTAGAGATAAAAATAAGTCGTAATCAACTGTTTGCACTAGGAACCACGCATTGCCCTTCGCTACTCCTATCGTACATGAGCTAGAAACCCCAGAGGCATTCAGACTTTCAGAGTAAGCAGCCCCACAGCAAGATGAGAAACGCAAGGCTGCTGGTGCAGAGACAGCAACTCACACGTCAAGCTTTTCGACGATGAGGCCTTCCTTGAGCACCTCGAGGAAGAAGGGGTGTTCCGGGGCGGCGCTCCAGTCGGGGATGGCATATGGTGCGCGCGGCCGCGGCTGCTGCCGCTGCTCTGGCGGCGCCGCCTCGGCCATCTCAGTGTCGCCGCCGGGGTTCCCTGCCTCCCCTACCGACGATTCGCTGGCACTAGGGCTGGAGTTGGCGGTCCCGTCGGCCGACGATTCAGGCTCCGACGCTGCCTCCGCCTCCGGCTGCGGCGAGGGCCTTGGTGGCGGTGGAGGCGGCATGGAGGAGGAGGGGCTCGGTTTAGCGCTCCCCTCCGCCTCGGCCATCGAGGCGTCAGGCCTTGGCACGTCCTCCGCCTCCGGCTGCGCCGAGGGGGCAGGCGGCGAGGGTTTGGGGGGCGGAGGAGGTGGCATGGAGGAGGAGGGGTTAGGGT
>CBMN010002865.1:0-12965 GCA_000582825.1 Hordeum pubiflorum | reverse complement strand
CCCCCCCCCCCCCCCCCCTTCCCCATGTTTGGTTCTGGTTCGCGGGGAAATCATGGTCTGGACTATGCCGCGGACAAATGAGGGTCGGCGTTGGATGGCTTCCGGCGTCTGAACGGATATGACGGTTTAAGGATCGGCGTTGGATAGGTTACACATAAAATAAGTAACCGTACCACAGTTCAGCAACCGTAGAATGAGTAGTCTGTCTGAAAGTTCAAGGAAGTGATAACGGAGAGCAGAGAGTGCCACTAGCTAATGTTGCATGCAGCCATGCACTGCAGTCTCCTGCTTACCACAAGCAAAGGCAAATGGCAAACCATTTGGGAACCACGGCGACGTACAGAACGGCCGAACCGGCACCTGCCACGCGGCGAGCGGCCGGAGATACCACGAGCGGCCCAGGGTGCAGCCGGCGATCAACTGCCGGGACAGTGACAAATGTCACGGAATATTGTAGTGCCCCCAGCCGCGTATGATCCGTGTGCCAGTGACGTGGCGCAGTGGTAGTTGCTGATGAAGCCGGCACGTTATTGGCTGTGGGCGCTCCAGGTGCTGCATGGGCGGAGACACCTCACCTGCCACGACAGCCTTCCCCGCACATGGGCCCGTCGGCTGCCGAGCTCCACCATCCACGTACGGCACCACGGTGGTCTGACGAGTCATCACAAGCCGCTCTAGGCTGACGCTGGTTTCGGGGATAGTTTAGCTAGCTAGAGACGACCATCGTTTTCTATCCGAACGACTGTTTTTGGCAACACGATAGAAGAAAAAAAAAATCAGCTTATGTAGCCACTATTTGTGGCAGTTCTTTTTTATAGCAGCTTTATGAAGCCAGTAAATGATGCGTAGAATATTGATCGAAATTCTGCGTTGTATAAGTCCAGTCAAGAGCATATTCAGCCGTTGTTGTGCCCCCCAAGAGGCGTTTTTTCGGCCTCCTGGGGTTGCCCTGACGAAAATTATGCATTGGGTGTGAAATTTTTTCAAGCCGTCCTTCCCATCCAGGCGTCACATGCGGAGAGAGAAAGAGAGAGGAAAAAGATTTCTTTTTGCATGCACATGAGTGGGCCTAGCAGAAAAAGTAAGGAGAGAGAAAGAAAAGAGGCTGACAAGTAGGGTTTTGCAAGCGAAAAATAGCGTCGGCGGCCCCAAGTGCCCCCTAGGGGCTGGGTTTGGCCTGGGCTCACCGGGGCTATTTTTGCTCAAATCCGTCGAAAAACGACGTCCTTGAGGCATGGCTGGGCCTTTTTGGTCCGCCGGCGTTAAAAAAATAGCTTTTAAGGACGTTCTGGGCGCGCGGCTAGAGATGCTCTAAATGCTAGAGAATGCGGCTATGTATATATATGAGGTAGCTGAAATTAGTCCTACACTTTCGAAAAAAATAAAAAAATTAGCCATGCATATGGAAGAAGTTACTGTAGATGTCACTTGCACGTTGCCTGATTATAAATTACGACGTACCAAAAGCCAAGTCAGCCACGTTGCCAGGAATGATCAGTAATCAGACATGCAGGCGTCGCCGCGCTTCCAAGACCTGCCACTTGCCACTGCCTCTCATTCGAACATGACCGCAAAATTAATTTCCAAACCAACAAGAACAACATTTCCTCGGCATTGCTACCTAGTCTACCGAAAATCTTGCGGACGAACGATGCGGTATCTGCTCTGGATCTGTTGCGATCGATTATTGCCAACAAACCCACCATTCCACCAACCGCTTTTAAACCCAACTGATCTCGATCAAACTGCGATATCCAATCTTTTAACACTTCGTGCTCGCAAGCAAAACGCCAGCCGCAGGTACGTATCCTCGGCAATGAATGTTCATATCGCACCCTAGTGATTAGCCTAGATATGTCGCTGCCAGGTTAATCCGCAGACAAAGCACGCACTCGGCCGGTTTTGAGAAGAATCGTGAGGCAACGTGTGGACAAAACAAACAGACAGTAGGTACTACGAACCCCGTACGTGCGGTGACGTGCTTGTTTATGCAGCGCGGCGACAATAATGGCGCCCGATGGAGGCCCAATTATTCGGCCATCGCTTAGTTGCGCTCCAGCATATGTATATCGCTGATCAGTGATCTCCTCGTCCTCGGGCAATAATACAAGCGCCCCAGCGTATTACTACACCACATAGATAGATAGACAAAAACAAAGGAAGGAGATCGACGCAAGCTGCAGCTGTGCCACTCACTCTCGACGTGCGGATGTGGCCTGTAGGATCAGCGCAGAATGCAGAATTATACATGCAACTGGCATTGTTAGAAAATGAGATGCAGCATGAGCTGTGGCCTCCTCCCCCTTTAGTTTAGCTTAGCGTCGATCGATCGATCGTCCCACATGCTCGATTACAGACGCTTAAGTGCGCTTGGTTGGGGAGCAGATCCGCGCGGTGCTCCCCTAATCGTCTCCGCGGAGAATAATCCCCACCAGTCGCTGTCTACTTATGTTGTTGGAATGATAATAGTAAAATAGTGCCAGTGTGTTGGATCCACTGGGATCTGCCATAAATGGGCTGATTTCTTTCAGCTCTTGAGAGAGCAAGCTACACATGATTGGATTGGAGTCGACATGCCAGGGTGAAACCAGTTGACGACAGATTTACAACTTTGTTCGAGCGATTACAACTTCCGGTGCAAGTGGGAGCTATCTTTGGAATGTCTGTACAATTGGACGGACTGCTATTATATCATCAAGTGATGGCAAAACTGTACTACTGTAAAACCCCAGGTTTTGTATCGAGTGCTGGAACGAATCCACAGTTTCAGCTAAAACTAAGTGCGTATGTCTCATACTTCCAGTGAGCCTCCGAACTAAAGACGGAACGAGCAACCTGTCGAAGAAAGCGCACCTCACTCATCAGTGCCTCGGCTTTACTTCCACTTCGCTGACCTCGCGGATAAAGATCTTAGTAGCAGGTTCATTCCTGTAAAGTGCAAAAGCGGCGGTTAAATTGACGGTTCAGCGGTTCTATCTTGAATGATAGGGGAATGTTCCAAGGGTATAACAAAATTTTGGCCTTACTCTATTTTTCCCCTTTCGTAAGTGTAACTGGATGCAACAGCGAGCAGATTGTTATCCTTGCTGAAAGACAGAGCAGCAATGCTAGCTGGGTACCTGGGGGACTGCAATCGGAACAGAAAAGAAATTCAGATATCCAGAGGTCTGAATTCCTGACACGGAATTAGGACTAGTTTGTTTGATGGATAAATCACGGGGCAAGAAAAACCTGAAACAATCTCTTTTTATTATCTCCATCCCATGTGTACACAAATCCATCACATCCGCCCGTGGCGAACGTTCCATGGCTGCGTATGTCAGATTAGGCTGTTAAAGGAACTGAAAGTTGATGACAGTGCGAGTGCGAGAGAGACGAGGGGCATCTTACCCTGGGTGGAATGCAATTGCATTAACAGGATATGCAACCCTCCTTCTGTCCTCGGTCAATCGATGGCACTTGAAAAAATACCTGATGGAAATAAACAGGCAATGAAAAACTATAAGGTTAGTTATAAAAAGGTGGAACCACTCGGCATGAGTGGTTAGCTATATCAAAAACAATGGACAATACCCTGAAAAAGGTATAAAGGTGGAACACAAGTGACCTTATGTAGAATAAGAATGCAATCGAGAGCAATGTTAATACCATTATCTTTAAATGAACTGTAGCTATTTAGAAAAGGTGCCATCCTTTTGCAACACAGTATATACCTCTTTGCGAGACTAGACTCAGATTGGTCAAAGAAGTCCATTGCAACTCGTCCGTCCGTAGTACCCAAAGCAAATCCTACATGCAAGTTAAAAATCGAGATTAAATTAAAGGACACTTTGCTGAATGAAAATGAGAAATACGCACTAGAGACTAGAGTTCAAGACGATGATAATTACAGCTAGTTTGCGGATGAATATTCCAAACTCAACAAAATATTGAACTTTCCGTTGAGGAAAAATTATTGATTGTGCTATGTTGTGACTTCAACACCACCCATTGCCCATGGGTAGTATTTTCAAGTGTAGGACTAAACTTATACAAGGCTAGGGCCCTAGAAAAATCTGAAAATATATCACTAATGTTGATTACTATTTATAACCATTAATATTATCCTGCCAACGGAATTAGAATGTCAGGTAAGAGAAAATCCAAAACTAAAATAAAAAAACATAGTCAGATGCCACACAGAACTGAAGACCCATTAATGTGGATCAACCATTAACCCACGAGGACTAGACAGAAATAGAAGGCGTCAATAGTCAAAATAGCGCTGGAGCACTAGAACAATGAAGAAACCAATTGAGATCAGTTGCAAATATCTCATTCTGAATCAATATAGGTAGTGACGGAAGGCGTTAGCATTATATGAGACTGAAGGGATATCTGAAATTCAGGCTTTGCTGTGAATCGTTCATTATGAGATAGACTTGTTTTTAAGCTCTAATGCTGGAAAATCATATCCTGAAAGAGGCACTGACAAGCTAAATCTTAACGATAATTAAGGAAACAGTAGAAAGTCATGCTTTCATCAAATTAATGTATGCTGATGGAATAGAGAAGTTCAAACTTTCCCCACGGGTTGACCTGTTATTGCGCCTTCAATAGTTGAATCAAAGATCATAAATCTTCCACACCCTTGAACCGTTGAAAGTTAAAAGACGAATCGGAAATTCTATAACCATAGGACAAAACGACCATACTTGGCAAGCATCATGTAGATTAAGAAGCAACGGAGCCGAATGATAATCTATACAAAAACTGATAACAGCATTGTTGCATCAATCTCAAACAACCTATCCATCCACTGCTACACACAAAATGATATATGATTCCATGAAATTTCAAGATATTTATCTATTGACCATGCGTTAACACAAGGACAGTAGGAACAATAATCATGTACCAACTTTTATAAGATTCAAGAAACAGTACAAGATAACAGTTCTCATGGTGCCTTTCCAGATGAACAAGAAGCGTTCATGCCAAACAAGAAAGGTAAATTCTATGCCAGCTTAGTACATCTTTTGTATGTTACACAAATCAACAAAAATAAGGTTCAATTCATGCCAGTGGTATTTAGCAGGAATATTGATCAATGCATATTGGCAGAATTATCATAAGAACGTCTTACCAGTTTTATTTGGATAACACTCAACACAGCGTGTTTGAGAATCCAGAAAAGACTGCCTCTGCTCAGGCTCAGACATATCACGCAAATCATAAACATTCACATGCCCTCCAGCTGTTGCAACAACCAACTTATGTCCTGTTAATGAAAGTGCGTACACACGTTCAGGTTGGTTGTATGTCCCAATAAGTGTAGGTTGTGGCCCAGTCACACCTCTTGGATCCCAACACTTTATAGTCTTATCCCAGCTTCCAGTGATTACTTGACCTGGCATAAGACAGGACAGAAGCATATGATGTTTAAGGTTATTATTAAGAGTGAAAAATTATCTGTTTATTAGTAAATTATAGCTGTGCAGGAAATGCCAGAGCCATTGTCCGTGAGATACTGTAACCAATATGCTTGATTTTCTTAATTTGTCATACATACTATAAGTCTCTAGGCTGTCTAGTAGGGTGAAATGTTCACCTGACCTATTCGGTTAAGACTCTCATCTAGTGATCCACATGAGCTCAATAAGATGATAACAGTATAAGACATCAGGTTATCTACTACAAGTATTTTGGGTCAGAGGCAATAATGCTGTAGATGCTAGCCGCATAAATGTAGAGATCACATGATTTAGATGTTTCTAGAGATGTAGGACTTGTAAACTGAATATATTTTTGATGCAACAAAGGACAAACGTGGTAAACTTCAAACAATAACTGCCCACATTACCACTTCTGAATACTTAAAACATATTTCACCACTGTCTACTATAGTCCTCCTAGATGTCATCTAGGCTCTTTCAGTTCTCATACTGGGATTTAGGAACAACTATTGAATGATAGGCAGATGAACAATACAGAGAACTAAGCATAAAAACAAAAGATGGATATCATAAGCAAGTACGTGGAGTTGATATTTATTAAATACTCTATCTTAAAAAATAAGTAAAATAGATCCAAAAATCATTATTGTTGCACGGTAACAGAAGATGGTTGCATTTTATATGAAGCTTATTATGATAGCCCTGAACCAGCACCAGGAATAATGCATAGCGGTCCATTGAACTATTACAATTTGGGGGTCAGATTGACAAGGTTCTTAACTTAATTAACCCATCTCTAGCAACACGAAACATGGTTTTCATAAATTAGCAATGTTCTTCAGAAACTGAAGTTTGACAACACAAATACACAATGGCACTATTCAGCAAAAGCGAACAGGCAAAAGTAATTAAGCAAATACCTGTATCGGAGTACTCCACAGAGCGAACTGGACCATCATGGGTTCCCAAGCGATGACTACGTCGGGAACGAAAGGACAGCCTGCATTATATGTAGTACCAAAAAACAGATCCGAAACATACAGGTCATCGGTTGAGCTTCGATTTCTAGGAATGATCTGACCGAACAGAAATTAAAATTCAGTTAACCGTGCGGAATAAATATGCTATTGCCTATGCCGCGGGCATTTGGGGTCCGAAATCCACGAAAATCATGTCCCTGCTTCCTACCGAACTAATTTTAACATCACAAATGCACTTCTGCAACGCAAGGCTCCGCCTCTGTTCGGGGCTGTGGTGCGAAACTGTACCGCGCCCAGGACCATTCAATCAGAATCGCTAAGCAAAATACCAATCAAACGGGACGGGAAGATGAATAGGTGATCGCTATCACCTCACCTCCGCACGACGTGGTCAGTGGAGGCGCTGAACCCCGAGGAGTCGTCCTCGTGGAAGCAGCAGTCCAGCACGGGCGTCTTGTGCACGAACGACCCCACCAGCGCGTCGGTGGCATCGACGTCCAGGAGCCGCACCGTCTGGAAGGAGCAAACGCGCACGCGCACGCACAACCAAGCCCGCACAGGCACAGAGCCCAAGGGATCAAACCAGGCAGCTAGGGTTTCGTTCCCTCGGAGAAGTAGGAGGCGCGTGAGGCTTGTGAACTAACCTTCTCCCATGAGGAGACGAGGAGGCGGTCGCTGTGCTTCGAGAAGCGGAGGTTGGAGACGCCGTCCCTCGGCGGGTGCCCCAGCTCCCTGCCCAACCCGAGGCGGCCGCCGCCAGCATCGACCGGCGGCTGGCCGGAGGCGGGCGCGCTCATGGCGGGGCCAGGAGGAGGAGGAGGCGGCGGTGATTCTGGGTACGCCTTGGGTGCTGGGGTTTGCGGTAGGTAGGATGCGGTGGGGAGCGAAATTTGAACCCGCGACGAACGAGCCGTGGAGCAGAGCGCGGTGTTTATATAGAGGAAATGGTTTTGGGGAGGAATGGCCAGTTTGGTGCCACCCGCCCCGACCCCACTCGTCGTCGTATGGGCTAGCTTTAGCATTAACTGGGCTTTGGATTCGGGCTGGGTGTATGGTCCGAATCGGCTTATCGGGTGAATTCAGCAAAACCACTGGTTAAGAAAATCGTATAAAAATCAAGCAAGAAAACAAATGCACTGATGCACAAGCACAACGGCTCATTCATGAATAACATTTCATGCTTCCGCTACTTCGTTGAAGAGATTCATGAAAACTCAAAAAACAAAAGCGGACGACATTATTCATACGATAGCCAGAAAGGTAAGTTCACCTGCCGGCTACTAAAAAGAAAGGCTTACTTATTCATAAATATCCTTTTAGCGTAATAGGTACCGTTGCAAATGTTGCCCCCACATTGTCTCTTGGTGAAAAATGATGCACTGTGTGTGCAATAATTGTCATGACTTGGGAGTTTTTTGCTTTTATAGATTCATTTTTTTTAAGTTTTCTTGAATCGTGCGTTAAAATTATGAACTGTTTTCACTGTTGAATTTCTCACTTTGGTATCTTTGAAACTATATCCCATGTTAATATGTTTAAACAAAAAAATTCAAAAAAGAGAGGAAAAACTGAAAATAATAAAAGAAACAAAAAACAAAAACCAAGAAATAAACGAAAACCAAAAAAAGGAAACCAAAAAATAAACAGAAAGTGAGACGAACGGTCGTTGTTTAAAAAAAATTGGAAGGCACAACCCTTTTCACTTTTCGGAAGCACATGTGTGCTTCACGCGAAAGCACATTTGTGCTTGAAGCACACATGTGCTTTTAACTTTTCGGAAAACACAAATATGCCTTTTCACTTTCAAGAAGCATAATTGTGATTCGCGTAGAAGCACATGTGTGCTTCTCCGTGAAGCACACCTGTGCTTTTTCACAAAGTGTGTTTCATGTGAGGAAAAAAAACTGTAGTTTTCCTCGAGGAAACATGAAAACCAAGCACATCCAAAAACCAAAAAATAAAACATGTGTGAAAAATAAAACATGCTCCCGCAGGTGTGTCTAGCACGCAACGCCTGGCGGTGCTGGAATGCTCCCCAACGCGACTCACTGGGAATCTCATGGATATCAATCAAATGGGTTTAATTTGACTACCTCTTCATCTTCATGCTATGGATCATTCTATATGGGATGAGGCAAAAGGCCTTCTTTCTAGGATGTATATGGTATTGGGCTCAAATCCGTGTGTGTGGCCCATCCCATTTGATCCCTTAGAAAATATTCAGCCCCTCAAGAAAAATGACTCTACATTTAAAATATATTCGTCATGTGGAAACAAATTGTTTATCGTTATTTAGAAAATGATTAAGTGTGAATTTCAAGAAAATAAATGAATTATTTCTTAAAAATGTGGTCATGATTCTTTAATCATAATATATTTAAAAAGTATGTTCATCATGCGTTAAAAAATGTTCATCAAACATAAAATTTTAGTTTGTGCAATCTATGAAAATTATTTATCACATACTAATAATGTTCATGAAATGCAAATATTTAGTTTGTGCAGTTTGTGAGAAATATTAATGACATGTCTAAAATGTTCACGTATATTCAAAAAAAATCGACCGTGTATTAGAAAATGTTCAACGTGCATTTGACAAATTTTCAAGCATGTATTCGAAAAAATTCAAAGTGTGTTTAAGTAATATTCAATGGCTATCTTAAAATTATTCCTTGTTTGTTAAAGAAATGTTCAGGTTTAAAAAAATGTCAATGTGTATTTAAAAATTCGAAAGTCAAAAAATAGAGAGAAAGAAAAGGAAAGAAAGCAAGAAAATGGATAGAAAGATATAGAAAAACCAACAGGAAAAACAAGGATAAACCAATAAACGAACAAGAAAAGATAGCTTATTTGGTGAAATTGGCGAAATCACTTCAGGGGTATCCTTGCTAAGATCACTCTCACCATCTCTCCTGGTGACAACTGACAAGTGGCTTACTGGATATGCAACACTTGTCATAACCGGGGAGTTTTGCGGTTTTTTTGTAGATTCGTTTGTTTTATCTCCAAAACCATGCATCTAAATCACGAAATATTTTCACCGTTAGATTTCTCGCATCGAAATCTTCAAAATGAGTTCCCATGTTAATAGGTTAACGATTTTATTTTTCAAAAAAAGAAGAAGAAACAAAACAAAAAGAACACAACAAAAAGACTGAAACTGGGAAAAAGTTGAAAACCGAAAAGAAAACAGAAAACAGAAAGCACATTTGTGCTTTCCACATTTTTGAAAAGCACACATGTGCTTTTCACTTTTCCGCTAAGCACAAGCGTGTGTGCATGCACATGAAGCATGCTTTACTTTTCGTGGAGCATAACCATGCTTCTCACCAAAGCACAAACTATGCTTTTACTTTTCAAGAAGCACAGTTGTGGGAAACACACAACTGCGATGCACGTGAAAGCACACACGTGCTTCATCGTAAAGCAAACCTATGCTTTTCACATGGTGCACATAATCAAGGAAAAAGAAAAAAAAGTCCAAAAAAACCTATGAAAAACCGATCAAAATCACAAAGCCCCCCCAAAAAACTATGTTCTCGCGGATGTGCCCGACACGTATCAGCGCTGGGGCACTCCCCATGATTCCCACTAGGAATCATCTCGGATATCAATCGAATGGGTCGGACTGACTAGCGTTTTGTCTGCGTGCTATGGATCTTTCTAGCTCGAATGGGACTAAAGGCCTTCTTTCTAAGATGTATATGCTATTGGGCCCAAATGTTTCATGTGTGGCCTGTCCCATACATCCCCTTAGATAAATATTCACCCTGCAGTAAAAAAAGTTCATTGTGTACTAAATAATTATTCATCATTATTTGGAAAGTACTTATTGTGCATTTCGCGCGCAGGCTGGCGCCGACGGGCCGGGATGCTGCACGGGCGTAGGGCGTGGTGATGCGGCGGCTGGGCGGCACAGTGATGGGCATGGGGCTGGCTGGTGTGTAGTGGGCCGCGAGGCGGCGGGGCTGGTTGGTGTGTGATGGGCTGCGACGCGGCAGGGCGTGCTCGGGGGCTGGATGCGGCGGCTTCGATCGGATCTGGCACGGTGGGCGGCACGGGCTGAGGGTGGCGCGGTCTGCAAGCGGCCACCTCTGCCATGGCCGTGTTAGCTGGTGGAGGTGGGAGGTGGTTGTGCGGGCTGGGGTGAGGGACGGTGGTGGCCTGGCCAGATCTGACCTCGCGATGGCGCGGGCCGCGGGCGGTTGCCTTGACCGGGACCATCTCGGCTGGTCAGGGTGGCGGCATAGTGGTGGAGGTTCGACCCTCTCCTCCTACCTCATGAGGCGCTCGATTCGCGGTTGGAGGCGTGCCCGACGGGGTGGTGAACGACGGCTCGACGCGTCTCGTCTTTGGCTAGCCTCAGGGACAGGGGCGCTCCGGGGAGATGGCTGGGGTGCCTATACGGGTCTTGCTATCACCAGGGGTGGTGACGGCGGACCAGACCCTCTTCGAGAAATGGCAAGGTGGTTGCGGCTTGCCGGCAACCGCCGATGGCCTTCCCCTCCCCCGCTCCGACCGGCTGGGTCCCGTACTTGCCCAAAGGTAGCGTTCTGCTGGCAGCAGCGTCAATGAACCATGGTGCAAGTGGTGGGGTGGTCTTGGATTCCGGGGCAGCGACTCTGGTGGTGGCAGCGCGGGCTCGTGGGCGGAGCCCGTGGCTCAGGTGCTGCCCCATGGCCATGGCCGTGTGGGCGGCGTGGTGGCCGGGGGTGACGTTCGGTGGCGGTGCTGCGACGTTCGTACCATATGCCGGTGGCCGGGGTGAAAACCTGTTTGTCTTCGCGCTTCAGCAGATCGGCGGGGGCGATTTTTGTCCCCTTCTTGAAGGCGTCGTCGCGGCTCTCATCGCCTTCGTGTCGCTCCAGGGGAAAACCCTGATCCTTGAATCGGGCGGTGGTGGCGTTCTAGTGTCGTGACCTTCCTGAAGGCGCCGCCTTGGAGCTCGCGGTTCGTTATATGCGGCTTCGTCTTCTCACAGTGGCGTGTTCACGGTTGAGGACCCTGGTAGCTCTTATAGTGATAGAGGTGATGTTGTTGTGCTCAGCTCCTATGTATCCTATCTTGTGTGTGTGTGTGTGTGTGTGTGCGTGTGTGTTGGGGTGGCATGTGTTTGTATCGGGTTGTCGATGGTCGTTGCTTTATATATAAAGCGGGGCGAAAAACTTTTTCAGTCTAATTATTTGTCGTTATTTAGAATATGCTTATTGTGCATTGAAAATAATAATAATAATGTCTTCAAAAATGTTATCATGAGTTTATAAATCATTATATATTTCCAATAAAGTGTTCATCATGCACTTAAAACATGTTCATCAAAGATAAACATTCTTTTGTGCAATTTCAGAAAATTATTTATTGCATATTAAAAATGTTCATGAAATGCAAACATTTTGTTCATGCAATTTCTGAAAATATTTATGACATTGAAAAATGTTTACATATATTAAAAAAACATGTATTTAGAAAGGGTTTATCTTGTACTCCCTCCGTCCCAAAATAAGTGATTCAAAAATGACTCAACTTTATATTAAAGTTAGTACAAATTTGAGTCATTTTTGAGTCATTTAATTTGGGACGGAGGGAGTATTTAATAAATATTCAATGTGTATATTAAAATTATGTATTTACTCTTCAGAAAATTTCTACGGGTATTTTTTAAATTTCAATGTGTATTTAAAAAAGAGAGATATAAATAAATAAACAAAAAATAAGAGAAGCCACACAGAAATAAGAAAAAGTCAGATGGAACCTTCCAAAACCAAGCGGAAGGTTCCAAAACCAGCCCTAGTTCTAGACAAGAAAGATAAACAACGAACACTACCACTAATTGGCCAGGACCAGCTTCAAAACCCGAGAGGCGAGCACTATATACGCCTCGCAATAGGCGATATATAGCACTGACAAAAATAACAGTCTAATGTTTCTTTGAGATCTTCTGGAGAATTGAGATTTATGGTCCGTCGGCCCAATAAAATCCTGGTCCTCCGTCCAGTAAAATTCTGAAATCTGAAAGCCCTGATTAATCCGCATCTCATGTGTTCTTAGTTTAGTAACACTAGGAAAATTGCCCGTACGTTGCAACGGAAAATACACTATAAAAATTCAAGAAAAAACAAGTGAAAGAATGCAAGGAAAAAACCCAGAAAAGGATTATGTATGTTTTTACCTTCTCACTGAGTCCTACTTCTCTACCCAATGATTCGGCCTAGTGGAGCACGCGAGAACGTAGCTGCGCAAGGCAGGTATCCTTGGTGACGCCTAGCAGCGTGAGCATCTGGTCTAGGGCGTCCACCCACTTCGGTTAGTCGAGGCCAACAAGACAACCAACGTCTTCAAGATATAAAGCATTAGGAACATGAAGCATGTGCGTCACAATGAAACAAACGGACAAGGTGACACGTCAACATCCAGAACATGTCGAGGAGGCGTCTTCCTCTACTCCGGCCGCCATCTATCAAATTTTTGTTTTAATATACTGTAAAAGATTGGTGAAAAAATGGCATGATTTAGGAACCTAATCCCGAAATATGAGCTCACAAGTGGACAT
>CBMN010002858.1:0-10071 GCA_000582825.1 Hordeum pubiflorum | reverse complement strand
TGTTGTAGCTTGACATAGATTCAGATGATGCACTGTAGAGCACGTCCATGTATTGCTGCATCGGCAGCAGGGTTGTAAAAGGGTGAGGTGCATCATGCAGAAAACCAACCCCCAACTATTCACTCTGAAATAATAGATAGAAAGAAAAGGAAGGCTCCCAAGAAGGAGGCTGGATCCAAATCCTCAAATCCTCTGTCTCTGCTTTGACTTTTACCTCTGTTTTTCTTCTCCGACGAGTTCAGAATCTGTGTGTGCATCCATTGGATCCCACCATACTAAGCTAGTTCGAGTGTGAAATTAGTGGAAACCTTACATTTGGCCTCAGAGCCAGGTTAGCGTAGAGGGAAGAGGCGCAGATGGCGCCGCCAAAACCGGATGAAACCGGGGCAGCGACGGCCGAGAAACGCTTAAAGGAAGAGCAGGAGGCGGTGGAGAAAGAAAAGTTGGCGAAGGCTGCGGGGAAGCCTAGGGGATAGCTAACGGCAAGAGTGATATCGACAGTACTCTGCCGCTAGCAACCTTGGCGCCACCGCAGTCAAGACAGCGGCCACTCATCGACTGGCCGAAGTTGACTCGGACAAATTATGGGATTTGGGCTATGAAGATGCGCGTGGAGCTTCAGGCGGCACGCGTCTGGGAAGCCATTGAGCGCACGGATGTCGACTACGAGGTTGACCGTGAAGCGCTCCTCGGCATCTACTCGGCGGTGCCAGACTCGGTCATGGCTTTGCTCGCCGGTCGCGACTCCGCGAAGGCTGCGTGGGACGCCATCAAGGTCAAACGTCGGCCACGAACACGTCCGGGAGTCGAGCCTGCAATCGCAGCGGCTGGATTTGAAGAACTCAAAATGGGAGATGATGAATCGATGGACAGCTTTGCACAGCGGATCAATCCGCTGGTTGCTGGACTTCGATCCCTCGGTGAGAGTGTGCCTGAACAGAGAATAGTACAGAAATTCTTAGTTGCTGCTCCTGCCAGATTTATGCAAATTGTTACATCAATCAAGTAGTGTATACCTTTGAACACTCTAAGTGTTGAAGACCTGGTAGGCAGATACAAGGCATATGAGGAATGACTACGTTCCAGATTTGGTGACCCCAAGGGAGGGGAACACCTGATGTTGTTTCATTCACAGTGGGAGTATTATGATAAGAAGAAATCAGGGGATGCTTCAAGTAGTGGGGAATACAGGTACAAGCCTGAATCAAAATCTAGCCAGGGTATTCAGAAAAGAGAACAGAGAAAAGACCCTGATTGGAAGTTTGATATAAAGAAAGTAAAATGTCATAATTGTGGCAAGAAAGGGCACTTCAAGAAAGATTGTAAGAATCCTAAGAAGGAAAGGGCTTACATGGCCAAGAAGTATAATGATGATGAAAATCAAGCTCTGCTAATGATGCAGCTGTGTGAGTTGACGCAGGCAGAAAATGAGGTTAATGGAGAGGTGTTCATAAATGAAGAAAAGGTCAACCCTAGAGAGATGGAGAAAAGTGGTAGAGATATATGGTACTTGGACACAGGTGCTAGCAGCCACATGACTAGCGTTGAAGAGAAATTCTCAGACATAGACATGTCAGTTAAAGGCAAAGTGAAGTTTGGTGATAATTCAACTGTAGAAATCATGGGAAAAAGAACAGTGTTGTTCAAGTGTAAAAATGGTGAGCATCGTGCCCTAACCAATGTCTACCTCATTCCGTCTCTAAAATCAAGTATCATAAGCCTTGGGCAATTGACAGAACGGGGATGTAAGATAGTGATGGAGGATGAGTACAGTGAAAACAACAGTACTTCTGCTCCCAAGCAAATTGGATACCTTCGAATATTTGACAAAAACCATCAATTGTTGGCAAAGGTGAGAAGATCTGCAAATAGGTTGTATATGCTTGATCTCACCATGGCAAAGCCAATTTGCTTGTTGGCAAGTTACTCTGATAATGAATGGCTGTGGCACGCATGCTATGGACATCTAAACTTCAAAGCCCTACAAAAGCTAGGAAGGGAGGAAATGGTGATTGGGTTGCCTCACTTAGATCATGCAGATCAGATATGTGATGGGTGCTTGGTTGGGAAACAAAGACGTGCTCCGTTTCCTGCAACAGCGAAATTCAGAGCACAAGAGCAACTTGCACTTATTCATGGTGATTTGTGTGGCCCTATCTCACCACCAACACCAGCTGGGAAGAGATACTTCTTGTTGCTAGTAGATGACTACAGTAGGTACATGTGGATAGTACTACTGCGATCAAAAGACGAAGCTTTTGCAGCTGTGAAGAATGTGTGCAAGAAAACTCAGATTGAAACTGGCAAGCATGTGAAGGTCCTTCGCACTGACAGAGGAGGAGAATTCACATCAAAAGAATTTGAGGCATACTGTGAAGAACATGGAGTGCAGCACTATCTCACAGCACCATATACACCTCAACAGAACGGAGTGTTAGAAAGAAGAAATCAAACAATTGTTAGTATGGCGAGATGCTTGTTAAAAAGCAAAGAAATGCCCGGAACATTATGGGGAGAGGCAGTACATACTACGGTATATCTTCTTAACAGGGCACCAACCAAAAGTGTCGAAGGAAAGACTCCCTATGAAGCATCGAATGGCAGGAAACCATGCGTACAACACCTCAGAACATTCGGTTGTGTGGCTTATGCAAAAGTGACAAAACCAAACATGCCTAAGCTAGCCGACAAAAATGTTGGAACTGTCATGCTAGGATACGAGCCAAGAACCAAGGCCTACAGGTTGTATGATCCTACAGACAAGAAAATAATTGTGTCAAGGGATATGGTATTTGATGGAAGGAAACATTGGGACTGGAGCAGCATAACATCAAATGAAAGCTATGATTCAAGTCAAGTGTTCACTGTGACATATCCTGATGATACAGAGTACTCTGAACCAACTAAGGTGGATTCAGCAAATAAAGAAGTTGCTAAGGAGCCAACAAGAAGTAATGAGGAAATGGGTTTAAGCACTCCGGTGCCATCTCCATTGGCTTCACCTGGACACTCAAGCATAACTGTCCCCTGCATCTGAGGTAGCAGGTGGAGACGACGTCCTTGCAAGTCAAGGGCTCTCGCCAGAATCAGTTGGTCCACAGGGCTACCGAAATATTCAGGAGTTACTAGATGAAGTGTCACAATGTGAACTCGCAGAAGCTGAACTATGCCTGCTCGGTGTTGGTGAACCAACCTCATTTTCTGAAGCTGAGAAGGAATCTTGCTGGAAGCGAGCCATGAATGAGGAAATGAAATCCATCCTTGACAACAATACATTACATGGACGATCACGGATAGACCTACAGGTCAGAAATTTATCGGTTTAAAATGGGTATTCAAATTGAAGAAAGACCCATCCGGTGCTATTGTGAAACACAAAGCCAGGCTCGTGGCAAAGGGTTATGTGCAACGAAAGGGTGTTGATTATGAAGAAGTGTTTGCTCCTGTTGTAAGACTAATGGTGGCACTCGCCGCTCAAGAAGGGTGGGAGCTCCACCATATGGATGTAAAATCAGCATTCCTAAATGGGGAATTAGAAGAAGCTGTGTATGTCTGTCAGCCTCCTGGTTTCGAGGTGTAAAGTGAAGAGCACAAAATACTAAAGCTCAACAAGGCTTTGTATGGGCTATGCCAGGCTCCCAGAGCATGGAATGCAAAGCTGGATGCTACATTGTCGACCCTAGGGTTTCAAAGGTGTCCAATAGAACATGGGGTTTATCTGAGGAAAATTGGTGCAGCGTAATTACTGGTCGGTGTTTATGTCGATGACTTAGTAATCACTGGATCGAACATTGAGGAAATTTGTTCTTTCAAGAAGCAGATGATGGAGCTGTTCAAAATGAGTGATCTGGGTTTACTATCATATTATTTGGGCATTGAGATAGCTCAAACAGCGAATGGAATTTCGCTATGTCAAACAGGGTATGCTCTGAAAACTTTGGAGAAGGCAGGCATGACCGACTGCAATCCAAGTCAAATACCAATGGAGCCACGTCTGAAACTCTTCAAGTCAGATCAAGGCAAAAAGGTAGATGCTACTTATTACCGCAGTATTGTTGGTAGTTTGAGATACTTAGTGAACACTAGGCCAGATCTTGCATTCTCTGTTGGCATTGAGAGTAGGTTCATGGAGTGTCCTACAGTGCATCACTTGGCAGCAGTAAAACAAATTCTGAAGTATGTCAATGGTTCTGTAAATCTAGGCTGCCATTATGGAAGGAAGGAGAATGCACCTACCAAACTAATAGGCTACAGTGATAGTGATTTGGCTGGAGATATCAATGGTAGAAAGAGCACAACTGGAGTAGTGTTCTTCATAGGTTCCAATATAGTGAGTTGGATTTCTCATAAGCAAAAGGTAGTAGCAGGGTCTTCATGTGAAGCGGAATACATTGCTTCTGCTACTGCAGCTTGTTAAGGCATTTGGCTGAGCAGATTGCTAGCTCAGTTGAAATTTGAAGAACCAGAACAATTTACACTCATGGTGGATAATAAATCAGCAATAGCACTTAGCAAAAACCCTGTCCACCATGATAGAAGCAAGCATATTGATATAAAATATCACTTCATCAGAGATTGCGTGGAGGAGAAGAAGATCAATGTTGAACATGTGAGGACAGAGGATCAGCTGGCTGACATTTTGACAAAGTCGCTGGCTTGCCCAAAGTTCATGGAGATGCGAGATAGGATTGGTCTCCGACTGGTAAGATCAAGTGTACAAGATCAAGGGGGAGAATGTTAGAACCTGACCTTGTACGCTGGTGAATTTGGTTATTTTGTATCTTGAGCAAACTGTTAAACTGGGGTCTGATGCAATTTGTATAAGCACATGACCCAGTGTAGTTTTCATTCATCTACAGTGATGCGCCCCTGTTAAGCAGTAGAGTAGTAGAGACATGGTAAATGTCAGCATGTGTTGTAGCTTGACATAGATTCAGACGATGCACAGTAGAGCACGTCCATGTACTGCTGCATCGGCAGCAGAGTTGTAAAAGGGTGAGGTGCATCGTGCAGCAAACCAACCCTCAATTATTCACTCTGAAATAATAGAAAGAAAGGGAAGGCTCCCAAGAAGGGGGCTGGACCAACCCTCTGTCTCTACTCTGACTTTTACCTCTGTTTTTCTTCACCGACGAGTTCAGAATTTGTGTGTGCATACATTGGATCCCACCATACTAAGCCAGTTCGAGTGTGAGATTAGTGGAAATCTTACAAAATAACACTTCAAAAATACTGCTACTAACTAAACAAATGTTTAGAAAAGAAGGGTGCCACACTGATGATTTTAACTAAAAACTAAAGAAAATATTCTGCAAAAACAAAGCTCTTAGCTATTAATGAATATTTCTTTATTTGGACATGTAAGACGGTGTTTGCTCTCCAAAGTTTTGAGTCTAACTTCTACTGTTTTGTAGTTCATCCCTTCCAAACAGCGGAAGAGGCCCTAGATTCCTTTAAAAGGGGGGTTGCTAAAAATGAGGAGCTTTATTTGATAGTAGGAGAAGTTCATGCTGGCGATATAGAGGTGGGCAGCTTAGTGTTGTTTCACCATATCCTGAATGAACTTGAAGTGCCTCTCATCAGTAAGCATTTGTATTCAGAATTGCATTGTCTTACGAAATATTTCTTCCATCCCAAACACATTAATCTAGGAGTGTTGTTTCATGGCTGCAGCTATGTGTGCCTATGACGAGGCAGTCTCTGCACGCATGACCCTTGGAACATGCTTCAATGTGGTTAAGCCGTTGGATACTGAAACCGTCAATTTCTGAGGATGAGAGCACTGCAACACAAGTCTATTAAAAATCACAAGTCTGAAACTGAGGATGAAGAACAAGATGCATTGAACGTGAATGCCTATTCAGTTAATCTGGGTCGGTTCATATGGAGCAGCGAGCTCCATGAAAAGTTCTTGCAGGCTGTTAAAGTGCTTGGGTCGTGTAAGGCTATCTGCACTTGGCATAAATTAGTCATTTGTTATGTTTAACGGCTGAAAAAGCATGACTTTGAGTGTGTGTTTTCTTTTTTGGCTAACAGCTGCTACGGCTGGAAAAATTCACCAGCACATGAATGCCAAGGATTTGAATTTGACCATACAGCACGTCGCAAGCCATCTACAGGTGGGTGAACGATTTAGTTTACCTGCAACTGTGGTATCGCCAGTACATCAATAGGGGCAGTATGTATGTTTTTGTTAAATTTTGCTTATATAGTAGACACCTTCCATATCAGATATCAATGGGCAGTAACCTTAACTAGGATAAGCCGAAGCATGAGACTTGTAATAGAGCTGCTGATGACACATCCAAGCCTGTAGATAGAACAGAATCTTGCATCTTCTTTATCCAAAATATGGCCTTGGTTTGATCCTCCGAGCAAGTTTCCATATTCCAGACTAAGTAAGGAAAATTTACCAAGCTCAGCCTGGCAACAATTACAGCCCAATATCGAGAACACTGCAAAAACCTCTAGCAAAATGGTAAAAACACTTTAAAACTATTGTTGCTAACTAAACGAATGCTAGTAAAGAGGGGTGCCAGACTAATCATTTTAACTAAAGAATAAAGAGCAGTAACCTCAACTAGGGTATGCCGACGCTAGAGACTTCTAATAGAGCTGCTGATGACACATCAAAACCTGTTGCTAAAACAGAATCTTGCATCTTCTTTATCGGAAATATGGCCTTGGTTGGATCCTCCGAGCAAGTTTCCATATTCAAGACTAAGCAAGTAAATTTTACCAAGCTCAGACTAGCAACAATTACAGCCTGATATCGAGAACACCGCCAAAACCTCTAGCAAAATGGTAAAAACACGTTAAAAATACTGCTACTAACTAAACAAATGTTTAGAAAAGAAGGGTGCCACACTCATGATTTTAACTAAAAACTAAAGAAAGTATTCTGCAGAAACAAAGCTCTTAGCTATTGATGAATATTTCTTTATTTGGACATGTAAGATGGTGTTTGCTCTCCAAAGTTTTGAGTCTAACTTCTGCTGTTTTGTAGTTCATCCCTTCCAAACAGCGGAAGAGGCCCTAGATTCCCTTAAAAGGGGGGTTGCTAAAAATGAGGAGCTTGATTTGATAGTAGGACAAGTTCATCCTGGCGATATAGAGGTGGGCACCTTGGTGCTGTTTCACGACATCCTGAATGAACTTGAAATGCCTCTCATCAGTTAGCATTTGTATTCAGAGCTGCATTGCTTTAAGAAATATTTCTTCCATCCCAAACTCATTAATCTAGGAGTGTTGTTTCTTCGATGCACCTATGTGTGCCTATGACGAGGTAATCTCTGCACGCATGACCCTTGGCACATGCTTCAATATGGTTAAGCCGTTGGATACTGAAACCGTCAATTTCTGAGGATGAGAGCACTGCAACACAAGTCTATTAAAAATCACAAGTTTAAACTGAGGATGAAGAACAAGATGCATTGAACGTGAATGCCTATTTAGTTCATCTGGGTCGGTTCATATGGAGCAGTGAGCTCCATGAAAAGTTCTTGCATGCTGTTGAAGTGCTTGGGATGTGTAAGGCTATCTGGACTTGGCATAAATTAGTCATTTGTTATGTTTAACAGCTGAAAAAGCATGACCTTTGAGTATGTGTTTTCTTTTTTGGCTAACAGCTGCTACGGCTGGAAAAATTCACCAGCACATGAATGACAAGGATTTGAATTTGACCATACAGCACGTCGCAAGCCATCTCCAGGTGGGTGAATGATTTAGTTTACCTGCAACTGTGGTATCGCCAGTACATCAATAGGGGTAGTATGTATGTTTTTGTTAAATTTTGTTTGTTTAATAGACACCTTCTATATCAGATATCAATGGGTAGTATCCTTAACTGGGGTAAGACGAAGCTAGAAACTTGTAATAGAGTTGTTGATGACACATCAAAGCCTGTAGATAGAATAGAATCTTGCATCTTCTCTATCCAAAATGTGGCCTTGGTTGGATCCTCCGAGCAAGTTTCCATATTCCAGACTAAGCAAGGAAAATTTACCAAGCTCAGACCGGCAACAATTACAGCCCAATATCGAGAACACTGCTAAAACCTCCAGTAAAATGGTAAAAACACTTTAAAACTACTGCTACTAACTAAACGAATGTTAGTAACGAGGGGTGCTAGACTGGTAGTTTTAACTAAAGAATAAAGAGCAGTAACCTGAACTAGGGTAAGCCGACTCTAGAGACTTCTAATAGAGCAGTTGATGACCCATCAAAGCCTGTTGATAAAAAAGAATCTTGCATCTTCTTTATCGAAAAAGTGGCCTTGGTTGGATCCTCCGAGCACATTTCCATATTCGAGACTAAGCAAGGAAATTTTACCAAGCTTAAGAGTGGCAACAATTACAACCTGATATCGAGAACACCGCTAAAACCTCCAAGAAAATGGTAAAAACACTTTTAAAATACTGCTACTAACCAAACAAATGTTTAGAAAAGAAGGGTGCCACACTGATGGTTTTAACTAAAAACTAAAGAAAGTATTCTGCAGAAACAAAGTTCTTAGCTATTGATGAATATTTCTTTCCTACGTAGGTGCCCTTTTATAGATTCCCAGGAGGTATAGACATGTACACAATAGGGTTATTTTTTATGTAAATTGCGAGCTTGGAGGGCCGTTGGTTTTTAAAAAACAATTTTCTTGGATTATTATACCATGTATTTATTAGGGTATTTTTTTCATGCACTGCAAAAAAAATCAAAAAGTCGATATTTTTTCTGGCGCTGAAAAATACTAATTGGTGTTTGGCTGGAAGTTTGGGTGTACGGCTGTTTGACGGGAAGTTTGGGTGTACAGCTGCTTGGCGTGAAGTTTGGGTGTACAGTCGTCCGGTGGGAATATTTATACGTTCTATCCATCATGATCTGGACAAGTAATTAACGGTTGGATAGCTTGCATGTGTGAATATAAAACGCTTCTCGTGACGTGAAGCTTGGCGAGCTACGGCCCCACATGATAGTGAACCTATCCTCGGTATAATGTATAGATCGTATAACCATCATATATGTGGAACATTTCCATAGATATATGACATTTTTAAACAGAAAGGAAACAGATGCAATTCTATATAGGATAGTGTTACAGTGTCACCCTTCCAAAGGACCATTAGATTATATAGCATATGTGTGTGTAATATATTGTGTGCACTTCACAGTTTAAACAGAGGCAGCATATGTAGTTCGTAATGAGATATAGCTAGCTGCTAGTTACTGGGCCGCCCTTCCAAGTGCTATTAGATTGCAGAAAGTGTTGGATTATGTGGTCAAATGAGAAAAAACACATACCGAGTAGCTATATTAGTCCTTAGGAAATACTCACTTGTTGCAATAGTACGTGCAGGTTGGGATATTAATATAACTATATTTGGACATGATAACACGGTGTGTTTTGTAGTTCATCATCCCTTCCAAACAGCGGAAGAGGCCCTAGATTCCCTTAAAAGGGGGGGTTGCTAAAGATGAGGAGCTTGATTTGATAGTAGCAGAAGTTCATCCTATCAATACAGAGGTGGGCACCTTGGTGTTGTTTCACCATATCCTGAATGAACTTGAAGTGCCTCTTATCAGTATGCATTTGTATTCAGAGTTTCATCGCTTTACTAAAAAAAAAATCTTCCATCCCAAACTCACTAATCTAGGAGTGTTGTTTCTTGGCTGCAGCTATGTGTGCCTATGACGAGACAGTCTCTGCACGCATGACCCTTGGAACATGCTTCAATGTGGCTAAGCCGTTGGATACTGAAACCGTCAATTTCTAAAGATGAGAGCACTACAACACAAGTCTATTAAAAATTACAAGTCTGAAACTGAGGATGAAGAACAAGATGCATTGAACATGAATGCCTATTCAGTTAATCTGGGTCGGTTCATATGGAGCAGTGAGCTCCATGAAAAGTTCTTGCAGGCTGTTGAAGTGCTTGGGGTGTGTAAGGCTATCTGCACTTGGCATAAATTAGTCATTTGTTATGTTTAACAGCTGAAAAAGCATGACCTTTGAGTGTGTGTTTTTCTTTTTTGGCTAACAGCTGCTACGGCTTGAAAAATTCACCAGCACATGAATGA
>CBMN010002843.1:0-10347 GCA_000582825.1 Hordeum pubiflorum | reverse complement strand
TCCCCCGGTCGGCGGCGTGCTGTGGTGCGGCGGCGTTGAGGAGGGTGCTTGGCCGCGTGGCGGCTGTGCCCCGTGGTGGCGAGTGGGGTCTAGCTTTGGGCCTCCGGCGGCTGCGGGTCGCTGCCTTCTTTCCCCGTCGCAGGCACACGACGGTGCTCCTCGACCAGTGGCGGTTCCGGCGGCGGCGTAGCTCCGGGTGGTGAGGAGGCGGCGAAGCGGCCACTTGGCTGCGGGCTGGCGCGGCGGCTGACGGCGGCGACCTCTCGGCTCAAATCTTGTCCCTTTTGGGCCCCATCTGGTTCTGGGCAGGCTTGGCTTGGATTCGCCTGCGACGCTCCGGCGGGCAGATGTGCAGCTCGTGCGGGGGTTGCGAAGACGGCAGCGCGCTCACTGCATCGCGGCGACAAGAGCTTCACAAGCCCCTTTCAGGCTCGGCCGGGCCTTGGGGCCTGGTGTTCTCCACTTGCTGCGTCCGGTCGGTGACCGTCGATGGTGGTGGAGGTTCTCCCCTCCCGCATGGCTGCTGACTCTGCTGCTCCTCATTCCCGGTTGTTCCCTATTGGACCCGTCGGTCCCGCTTCGTTTGCCATGGTGAGAGGGCGTTGGTGATTCCAAAACCGTGGTGGCGCATGTTGGTGGGCGGCAAGTTTGGTGGAGAGGGACGGATCGGCCGGGGTTGTGGGTGTTTGTCGAACGGGAGAAATCCTTGTCGGCTTAGTCGGCACCGACGCGGTGACGCCCGCGGGCGCCGCCGTGCCTTCCTGAAAGGCTTTGGGTATTCCCCTTCCTCACGCCCCTCCGTGTATCGGGGGAAACCGTAGGATCAGTCCGGGAAGCAGCGTCGTCATCGTCGCGTTCCTTCCTGAAGGTGTTGCTTGGTATGCAGCGGTCTGAGATGCTAGGAGCATGGTGGAAATTCTCCGGAGGGCGCAGCGGTTGCGGGTAATCGTCGTTTTCGTCGATCCGACTCTGTTGTCATTAGTTTTTTTTATCTTTCCCTTTTATACCTTTTGGGCGTGCTTGTGCTGTTTGCCCCACCATTGGACTCACAATCGTATCGGGCGGTTGCTATATCTACATAGAGTGGGGCGAAAGTCTATTTCGAGAAGAGGGACGGGCAGACAATATATACTATAACAATAAGCTCCCTAGTTTTAAAGAGCTCATATCAATTGAGGTCTCCTGTTGACATTGAGAGACCCGATTTTAACCGGGTCAATAATTTTTCAAAGTTCTCTCATTTATTTATTTTTACCTTCTCGATAACACTATGCTCCTTAGTTTTAAAAGGTCCACATTCAATTGAAGTCTCCAATTAAAATTCGGTCACCTGATTTTGAGCGGGTCAACAATTTCTCAAAGCTCCATCGTTGTTCTTCAATACACTATGCATCCTAATGGGTTTGGTTTATGATTCTGACGGGGTCAACAATTTTTCAAATCAATCAATAGCAACTGGCATATAAAAACATATCAATCATGCGCATGCAGCCACCGACGTAAAAAAATTCTCACATATATAAGGTTGGTTAGCATATAATATAGAATCAAATCTTCAAATTATAAATAAAAATAAAACACACTCTATCATCTCCCTCACCCGTCAAACTAAATATTCCATTAGTTCCAAAATATAAGGGGTGTTTGTTTTTTGGAAAGTCAAATTCTTCAACTTTGAGCAAGTTGATATCAAAAATATCGACATCCACAATATTAAACAAAAAATATTTAAATTCATTTAATGATGAATCTAACCATAGCGATTTGATATTCTGGATTTTGATATATTTATCTATAAATTTAATCAAACTTAAAGGTTTTGACTTTTCAAAAAAGTAATACACATTGTATTTTGAAACAGAGTGATTAGGTTTTTTTAAGCTAACGACACACCAAAGCGAGCTCAACCCTTCTAGTATACATGATAGTTGGTGGTATGGCACGGGTAGTTACATTTATAAAATGTTCTACGGCAAGTGGTTTCAAAATTCTAACTATTGCCACCTCTTTCAACGGGAGGTTACATTTCTGGAACCACCTTTGATATTTTTTTTAAAAAATAACCATCTTCGATGGGTTATTGTAAGTTGCTTCGTCTTTTGGGGACACAATCGCTTCTGAGGGCCGCTTCTAATGTATATTTTATAATACTGATTACATAAGATTGATCACAATCATGTTAGACAGCTCATATGATCCTTGTATTGAAGAACGGGAGAGAGAGGAGATGCCACAAAGGTATTGTTATGGACCCATAATCCAAGGAGGTCTACTCATACATGATCGTCGGAGCAGCAAATTAATAAAGAAGGGTCCGGGAGCAATTTTCCCATCCGAATATCGAAAAATGACCACAGGCTGGATAACCTACGAATGGGTAGAGGCAGAGGCGTAACAATTCCTCCTTAATTCAGTTTAGCATTATGTTTTTTGTAGGGTAGGTGGTTTTTTCGACCCATGGGACTCAAGAGGTGATGGAGAGGAGGGAATTCCCTATTTGCCGCTCTCTGCATCAAACTGCCGGTGCTTCGCACAGGCGAGCGACCGAGCAGCGACGCAATGGGCCGGCCCAGTTTCGCCTACCAGCCGGTTTTGGAAACCTTCTAGGAGGTTTCTGAACCGTTTTTTAGTTTTTTTGCTGGGTTTTTTTCGTTTTTTTGTTTCTGTTTCTTTTTCTTCTTTCTTTTTTGATTTCCTTTTTCGTTCTGTTTCTTCTTTTTCCGTTTTTCTCAAGGTTTTTTAATCTTTTTTAAACTAAGTTCATGTTTGAAAATTGTTCTTAAAATTAAAAAAATGTTCTTGCTTTTAAAAAAATGTTCTAAATTTCAAATAATTGTCGTTTTTCAAAAAAATCATAACTCAAATTTTTTTTGGGATTTTCAAAAAAAATCGCGACTTTTAAAAAATATTCCTGTTTTTCAAAAAATGTTCCAGATTGACAAATTTTGTCCATTTTGACACAAAATTTTCCTATTTTCAAATTTTGTTCATAAATTTCAAAATTTGATCGCTTCGTTTCAAAAAATGTTCGGTAACTCAAAAAAGTTCACATTTTTAAATTTTGTTCACAAACCAAAAACTATTTTTTTTCAAAAAAGTTCCCATGTTTAATAATTTGATCGGAAATTCAAAAAAAATGTTCACATGTTTAAATTTTGTTCATAAATTAAAATATAATAGGGAATTTTTCAAAAATGTTTCTATTTCGAAATTTTGTTCACAAATATTAAAATTTTCTGAAACTTGAAAATTTCTTCCCATTTTTCCAAATTTGTTCAAAAATTCAAAACATATTTTTCAATTTCCAAATTTGTTCACATATTTTAGAAATGTTCATGTTTCCACAAATTCAAGAAATGTTTACAGGTTTTATTTTTGTTCACAAATTTTAAAATATTTTGGAATTTCCAAATATGCTCCTGTTTTCCAAATTTGTTCACATATTCTGAAATTGCTACAGTTTTCAAATTTTGTCCACAAATTTAGAAAATGTTCCATGTTTTCGAAATTATTTTGCAAATTAAAAAATGTTCAAGTTTTGTAAAACATAGTTTAATTTCCAAAAAAAATCACTTTTCCATTTTTTAATTTTTTTGCAGAAAACTATTGTGTTTACAAAAAGTAGTTAATAATTTAGAAAATATTCTTGTATTTAATTTTTTGTTCTCATTTTTTTAGTTCCCATATAATATTTGCGTTTAAAAAAATCCTTTTACAAAATTATCCATGAAATTTTAAAACAAGTTTTAATCTGCCGCGGATTATAGTTCATATATGTTGTGTTACTTGATCCCTCGCCCACAATTTTTATTTTGTTAAATTTGGCTAACTTGTTTTATTTTTCGTGGCTGATTATTGTTCTTTAATACTCGCGCTGCAATTGTTGCATATTATGTCGCATGTCATAGTGGCTAGCGCATCGCGGGCATCTACAGCAGGTCGTGGGTTCGATTCCTAGGTAGCGCTCCCCTATTTTTTGCGATTTTTCATCCCGTCAAGGGCGGCGAATGGGACGGCCCAGGTGACCCGTCTCCTGTGTGAAGCTGCGCCTCTTTGCCGCAGTAAGTGGCACATAGGAGGTCCCGGAGAGGAGCACCAGGGCTCAACGCCATATGTCGTTGGGCCTCCCCTCTCGTACTTCTTTTCTCCATTGTGGCCTTATGTGAATTTCCTCCTAGACCATATATTATTTTTATTGTTATGACCCTTGGAAAATAATTATTTCTTTCATGTAAAAACAGCAAAAAAAACGGCGCTTGACATAAAATTAATAGATTAGTCCAATAAATGTCATAGAAAATGGTGCCAAAACTATACATAAATGATATAAAAGTAACATTAATATGACAAAAACTATAGATATGTTAGAGACATATCAACTGCGATGGGGGATCTCGGGGTGTGAGGTGGCAGGCCTCGGGGCTGCGCCCTTGCACGAAGTCAAAGGGTTGGATCTGGCACGTGGAGGCATGCTACCTAGCGGCACGACATGTGCTGGTGACGCCCTAACGACGCGTTGTGGGGAAGTGTCGCGCGATGTGGTGTTGGGTGTCGTCAGTGTTTCCTATCCCGGGCGGTTTTGATGCAGGGGCTAGATCCGGGTGGGATCTGGCTCCCAAGGCCTAGGATTTCTCTGTTTGTATGGGCCGACACTAGTGATGTACGTTTTTGGTCGTTGTTGTGATATGGCATGACGTTCTCATGCAACATTGTCCATGCCATGGTGCATGTTTCTCGATGGCCTAGTGTCCTGGCGGCAGTGGGGAGTCGGTGTTGCATGTCTGGACGGTGGTCCCGGAATCCGAGGCTGAGCGGTTGGATCTACAGTGAGCAGCGCTGCAACAATTATGGCATCTCTCCATGGTTGTGTGGATTGCGAATGGCGGGGCAACGATGATCCTCATGTTATGGGTGCTTCCGCAGTGGTGGCTCACTGGTCTTGATCTGGAGGCATGTTTCAATGGCGGAGGACCTTCCCTCAAGATGGGTTAGCAATCTTGGTACATCGACGTGGCGTGGGTGAGACTCGGAGCAAAAGCTCTGTGCAATTGCGTCGTTGGCGGCGATGCTTGCGAGTGGCGTTTGCCTCTTGGGGCGTTGATGTGGTTCCCTCCACGCGCTAGGGCTCCGAGCAAAAACCCTAGTCTGTCTTTACGGTCTCGATGGCGACGAGATTGTGCGTCGTTACCCTCTTAGGGGCATCGTCATGGAGCTCAGCTATCTTTTGGTCACAGTGCATTCGCGTCTTCAGCCATGGACCCTTGCGTGAAGCTTCTCTGACTGGCAAACTAGCATGGGCAGTACCGTTGGTCCCCTACCTTTTACATGTGACATCGTTGTTACTATTCTAGGTCCTAGTTGTCTGCAAGCAGGATCGACGCTTCCCAGCCCTGAGCGAGAGGGCTAGGTGGCCGACTCCAGGGATAGTTTGGTGTGTGCAGCGTAACAGTGTTCGGTGGTTTCCCAAGGAGACGTGGTTTTCATTCCTAGTTAGCTGTCTCATGTACTTGTTGGGTGTGGCTTCTCCTGGGTTCTTGCTCGACTTAGTTGCCAGTACTCTCAGATGTCGATTTTATTTTGACGTGTTTTATAAAATGGGCCAAAGTAAAATGGGGCGAAAGTAAACCTGGGCATCCACCGGGCCGGGCCGGGCTTCAGGCCAGGCTTTGTAAAGCCCGAACTAAAATTCCCAGGCCCGAGCCCGGCCCGGCCAAAAACACCAACTTTCAGGCCCGAGCCCGGCCCGAAAAGACTAAAACGGTGAACTTCGGGCCGGGCCTCCGTGTAAAACGCCCTATTTCCCAAGCCCGAGCCCGGCCTGAACTGCCAACCGGGCCTCGTTTCTGAGCCCGAACCCGGCCCGAACCTAAAGCCCGGCCCGGCCCGGCCCGGGTTTTTTGGGCCGGGCTCGGGCCGGGTCACCGGGCCGGGCTGCCCATGCCCACGTTTAGGCGAAAGCCTGTTTCAAGTGCGTGTCACAGGTGTTCTACAAAGTGTAAAATGAGCCAGTAACTCTCACTTCACAGCATAAGACAAACAGTATCAGAAACAACATTGTCTTCTCAGAAAGAAATTATTGTTTACAGACAGCTTAGAATTGACGGGTTTACAGGACAAAAATATATAATGAGCTCCAGGCTTGTTCTGTTCATAATGAACCTTGCAAGTACAAAATGCAGGTAACATTTTCTATTTAGCTTCCACAACAAGAGTAACACTACAGAAATATAAAGGAGTACGTGTCTTAGGCTACACCAGCCATGGATTCAGGTTCAGTTGAGCAAATAATTACTAACGAAGGAAACAAATAATTTGAAATATCACAACTATTACATACAGAAAAAAATGTAACAAACATTTTTCAAAAGGTTCCAACTAAATGAATGAAATTGAACAAAAACGGCACCGATGTTTTATAGATTCATGGAACTGCAGCCAAGCAAAAGTTCTACAAAGGGTATCATGCTCCTTTGTTCTGAGGACCTGCAGCATTTGCGCTCCTACTTCCGAACGAAACACAGGAGTACACAGATGCAGAATCGCCATCACCTGTGCTATCGCTTGGCACGAGTACATGCTTCGCCCCAGGAGTGAGCTTCACTGGGCCAGATCTCTTCTGCACATAGCGACCACTAGGCGAAGCATTGGAATTGCACAGAACAGCACTCCCCATTCTGTTGTCTGTATTTCTGGCCGAAAGGGTCACATCTCTTATGCTGTTGGAAGATGCTTGAACTACCTGGCCTGGATGGTTGAATGTAAAACCCACTGAGCTTGCTGAATGCACAACATGTTGCTGAAGCAAATTGGCATGGAAACCTGAAGATGGTGTACCATGCTGTCTCGTTGTAGGCAAAGGTGGTGCTGTGGGTGGATTTGTTCTAGTGATGGGATCAGAGTAATAACGGCGCGACGGGGACTTCTGTTGGAATGCTGCACTGCCATGATTGGGAGGAGGTGGGCAGCCCAATAGAAAAGGCCGATTGGTCTGCGAGTTTGAAAAATCAACAAACCTGTTTTCATATGGCAACTGATCTCCAGAAAGTACATTAGCTGCAGGGAAAGGGTGGCTGTAATCATGTGTAGTCCGTGCCTGACTTGTGCTTGAATGATATGTTGAAGCATGAATTATACTAGTAGAATTTACTGTATCATTGGGGAAATTCTGAGCTTGTAAAGAGAGGAAAGGCCGTCCTTGTTGTGGCAAGAACACATTTGCGTTCAGATAGTCATTGGTGAAAGTACCTGTATGCTTCTGCGCAGTCTTGGAAAACGATTCAGCTCTGGTCGTGCAAACTGGAAGATCTTTACCCATCAAACGAACTGTCTGTCCTGTGGAAGGTCCATTCTCACCCGGCACGTTCAACTCAGAACGAAAATTTAACTCCTTAATGTGCGACACATTAGATTCATTAGATGACAAGGAAGAAACTTTGCCGCTGTTGAAAAACCAACTCTGGTGCTGCCGAAATGAATCCTGAAATGGATGATCTGGCAATGCACAAGGAGACGTACTCATAGTCATAGTATCTTTTACTGAAACATTACTGCAACCACGACGAGTCTCAGCAAGTTCTGTTAAGCTCAATGGAGGATCAGCAGCATCTACATCAGAAACTTTTATCGCCTCACCATGCCAAAATGTGCGTGCCGAACTTGAATTCGTTATTCTTTCCAAGTCAGCAGTAGATTGTTCGCTTTCCAGTCTGTGTGAAACAACAGAAAAATTCATCCGGTTTTCTCTCCCATCAGGACTTAAAGTTTTCTCATGTGTATGCTCCAGATTTGGCACCTCCGAATATGAATCATGCCTTTGGTCCAATTCAGTAGATTCCAGTAACGCTATATTCAGATCAATCAAAGGAGCGGACATCTCTCTGTTACCAGGCTCAGGAGAATCCTCATGATCTGAATTCTTATTTGCTTCTTTCGTCTTAGTGAAAGCTTCCATGGGAATATGAGAAGTACCACTTTCTGCAGTTATGCATTTGTCAGGAGAATCCTCATGATCTGAATTCTTAATTGCTTCTTTCGTCTTAGTGAAAGCTTTGGACTTTCAAGAGGTTCCTACAGAATTGAAGAGCATTATTTGAAACCATAAGATACGTATAACTGTGAGTACAAAAAATAAACGAAAAACTGAACAGCACAAATCAGATCTACCAGATGTATACCAATTTGAAAAAAATTATCAGGAAAGCGGAGTACCCTAGACGGGAAAGTTGCTGCCTATATATAATGTATTATGTTCATTAATTTTGGATCATAAAAATTTCAGCACAGGTGTATTATACACAAATGACATTGGTGTTGCAGGTATGCATATGGGTGATGGACCATGTGTTTAAACATTACACCCACTGCAAAATGCACAAATCTTAAATGTTCTTGTGTAGATACAGTTGTTAATGTCAGTCTCGTATATCATGGCCAATGTTTAGGAGAAAAATAGTTTTAAGATCATACCAGGGTTACAGTCCTAAGTAGGCATACATATATGTGCTGATGGATGCCTAAAGTGGCTCTAACACTTTCTATAGGAATACATGCTTGATCCAAACAGGGTTATGTTCTTTTGGAGAAGTGTCAAGCTACATGACCCTGAACCAGATACTGAGATCTTAGGCACACCTCGCAGGCGCCACATTGAAAATGATGTGGCATTGATGTGTATGAGCTGTCCTGGAAAAATTCTAGGAACAAATTGCTCAAATGTAGATACAACGGACACAATCCGTAACTTGAAGCGGCATGCAAAATATGTGCACGTTCAGACTTGATCCAGGACAATATGCACCAATTGATGCCACCTAGTGCTAAACATGCCTCCTCGAGTGGACTCAAGATGCCAGATGTCATGTGGGTATCCGCGTGGGCGAAGAGCTACAACACCACCCACTTCAGGAGTCCAGGCAAATCGAGATACATATTATCTCTACTTGTCCCTAGTTAGCATTAATTCCGAATGAGAGTTTGGAACTTTGGATGTGAACAGTTCGCCCGAATGAGAGTTTGGAACTTTGGATGTGAACAGTTCGCCCCGAAGAAGGTTTTCTTGCTATAGCCAAATTTAGTTAAACTCCATATGAAGCCATCTACGGGCGTAAGCCAGAATGCGTCACATCTACAGATGTTTGGGTGCATGACGCATATGGAGACTGTGGAGCCGCACCTCTAAAAGCATGCTGATCGCAGCACCAAGATGGTGTTCATCGGATGTGAGGGGCCTTCCCGCACCAATGCATATCGCTTCTATCACCCACGACAACTACCTCACACCCAATCCTCACCCTCCTGGCCATCAAATAAGTGACAACAGAATACACACGCGCGGCAAGGTAAAAGTAATAACCATGTGGAATGCAAAACTCTTGGTAGAATAACCAACTATATATTACACGCAAATATTTACAGCCATGGTAGTTTAAACAGCCTAAATCACATTATTAGGTAAAAATAACCACTTATACCAACGGATATAAAAGAGATAAAAATAATATTTGGATCGGACAGGAACTGAATGCTGGTTAATTATGGCACATTCATATCCATATTTTAAGAAAAAATACATATGCAATTATCCTACAATCCAAGTTGAAGTTGGTTAAGAGTTCTCCTGACTGTGACTTCATATTTCCATCCAATTTCTTTTATTTTCTCTTCTCCAGCTTGTACCCAAATTTGCAGAACATTTTCTATATGGCTAGGCCAGTCCTTACATTAGAACATTCTATAGAGCTATCTTAAGAATGAAAAATCAACGTAAACTATAAACAATGTATATATATTTCCAAGTCCCTCAAACAGAATGAGTATTCGTGTAATGAACCTATTCCTTGAACTTTTTTTATCAAACGATCGAGACTTTTTTGAGAGAAATATAGCCATGCACTCATTAAGCTGTGTAGTTGATTTTTTCGACAAAAGGACCACATGCTTGTCACAATGGTATGCTGGTCCTTAACGCACCAATCGAAAAGCAATCTGATCAACCAATTAAACTTCTTTGTTGATGTAATAAATGAATATACATGATCCCATTCAGCCTTACAGAGTACTAGAAGCAAAACAATTCCCACTGGCCGACCGGCCAGGAATTGCCCCGGTCACGTGCTTGCACCACGCACCACTTCGCGCAGCTACAGAAAAGCCATCCGCGTACGCCTCTTATCCCCCACTCCCCACGCAGACTCATTCCCCATCCCCATTGTCTTCTTCCTCTAGACTAGTCTCTCTCTCTATCTCTTCACGCGTTGCCCGCCAAGTCCATGGCCCCTGGCGTCGTGCGTGCCCTGACGCTCCTCTCCCCTTCCCAGGCCCAGTGCCCCCTGACTACCCCCCCCCCCC
>CBMN010002834.1:0-13365 GCA_000582825.1 Hordeum pubiflorum | reverse complement strand
GCAAAGTGCTAGCTCCGCCACTGTCCCCAGGCTCACTCGGCGGGGCACGGCAGTTGCAGAAGATCGCCGCCACATGAGCAGGGAGCATAGCACAAGCCCCGTGCTTAAAATCTGTAGCCATAACGGGCGAAAAAAGGCCGCTCGGGAGCAGACCAACCCCCTCCGGAGTCGGCACGTGCTTGGATGGCCTGGAGAAGACGGGCCGAGATGTGAAAGCACGGTGGGCTTGGGCGTGCGCGTGGGCCAGGAAGTGGGCATCAGCAGGAAAAAGGTCGCCCTCGGCGATGGAAAGCAAAGGGCCCACGGTGGGCAGCAGCCCAGCAGGCACACTGAGTTTGGGCGGGTGCTGGCACTCAACGGAGGGCAGCAGCAGCAGTGTACGGGCGCACAGCCCGTCAACCACCGTCTTGGGACAGAACTTGAAGAGCAGCGAGCGACAGCTTTCCCGCCGATTTCCTCGGAGCGCAGGTCGAAGCATGGGAAGTAGCCATCGTCCACCGCCACCGGACGCACCTGGATCACCCCTGCGGCGGAACGGCGGTTGCTCAACGCCAACTTGAAGGAGAAGCGCAGCTCATCAGGATCGAAGGAGACGACCACGTGTGGCCTGCGCACCTCCGTGGCGAGCAGCTCAGAACGAAGGCAGCCACTGTCCTCATCCTCATGAGCCATCTGCTCGGCCGTTGGGATGTAGAAAGCAGCGCCTTTGACGAGCTTGGGCTTGACAGAGAGCTTAAGCATGGCCATGAAGTCCCCCACAGAGGCGAGGTGCGGGAACTGGATCGCCATGAACGCACGCCCAGCCATGCCGGAAACGTCCTCCGGATGGCCATGCATAGCTTCGGGTACGCCTACGCGACCTTGACGCGCAAGGACACGAGGGCCGCCATTGCCGCCGTGGCGCCGAGCAGACGGCGGCTGAGGCGGGGCAGATGGAGCACCAAGTGTGCGAGAGACGTCCCATACCTCATTGATGAGGACGTCGGCGTAGACCCCGGCGCCGTCGATGCGGCGGAAGGAGAGGTGATGAGGGATATGGTGGAGGGCGTCCACCTTGACCAGCACAAAGACGCTAGAGAAGTCGCTGCCGTGTAGGCAAGCGTGCTCCACCCTCGGCATGCTGGCGAAGCCGGCGACGGATGCCGCTACCCCAGGCCTACTCCACAGCTCGAGCGGCATCTTCTCCAGCGAAAGAGTGACCACATGCCGGAAGGCGAAGGAGAAGGCGTTGTCGCCCTCGTTCTTGTGGCTGTGGGGCACAATCCTGACCGTGCTAGTCCCAACATGAAGTGGACTGGCCTGAAGGGCAGCACCCTGCTCCTCCTCGCGCTGGAAAACGACCAAGACTGTGCCAACCGTGGAGCCAGCGAACCTGAGCGCCGTGATGCCAAGCCTCTGGTGGAAGACGCGTCTGAGCCAAGGCAGGAAGCCGGGCATGGGAGGGGAAATGTTGACGAGGCAGACAAGGGTATTTTGGTCGGGGATCATGGGGTAGTGGACCTCAAGCGATGTTGGGCGGCCGCGGACCACGGGCTCCATGGAGCAAGGGGGGGAGGAGAGCTCAGCTCAGAGGGTGAGGGCAGAATGGAAACAAGGCTAGAGACCAGGTGAGGAAGATTGGGACCCCAAGACACTATGCCTTATATATAGGCATAGGAAGCAGCGACGATCGGGGCAAATGGACCTTGATGATCCGAGACTAGCTAATAAATGGACGAAAATGAAAGCCCCTCCCTGAATTTGTTATGCGCTCGCTGATTGGCGCCGTACGTGTCTTCCTTTCCATACAGAAAGCAACCGTGGCCTCTTGCTCGACAGACGTCGGGGAGAATTGCTTCGCATTGCCTGGAACTGAAGGTGTCCCAAGCTGAGAAGATCTCCCAGTAGTCTGCTTTGCTGCTGTGGTTTCTACTACTCCCTCCGTTCACTTTTGTTAGTCGTTTTGGACAGCTAAGATTAAGCTAATTTGCATGTTGTCTGAAACTTCTACAAAGCCTTATAAAAGCGAACAGAGGGATTAGTTTATTTCATTATTATGGTAGAGCTACAATCCTTCAGTAAGAGTTCCTCAATGCATGGGGGATCTCTACCAAGCCACACACGCATGAAGCTGATGCTTGGAGCCTCCCAAAAAGAACAGAAGAACACCCCATCAAGCATCCCAAAGGAACACATGATATGATATGTATTTTAATCAAAAATAGCATGGTACCGTTGTGAGTGACAAGTTGTACCTGGAGTCTGGATGATATGGTGATACCGCTTCTGATCAATAAGGGAAAACCTGAATGCGATACTGAAAGAAGTACCAGAGAATGTTGCCCATTGCCTCAAATTAATCTGGTCTCTAGCCAAGAATTCTAGCTTCAAACCTGGGGTGGTTGGGATTGGTGCTGACCACCCTCTCAGTCGCAGCCATCACCTTCCTCGACGAAGGCAATATCTCACCCATACTACTAATGTCACAACGAACACTGGTGAGGCTGGGGAGGTGCTCGACGCCGAAAGCAAGATCCAAGTTCGTCACAGAATCGGTCTCAATCGCGTCGAACTCGAGCTCGAGTTTCTCTAGCTTTGGCAAGGATCCAGCTTCAAGCATCAACCCTAAGTCCCTAACCCACAATTCTTGCCACCGATGCGCAAACTCCTCAAGCATGTGAATCCATGGCTGCTGCCTACCTTGAGATGAACATTGTAGGATCTGTCGCCTCGCTCTGCTCCTATGCAGAGCCAGAGATGGAGTAGGGCGGGTAAGCTCCCAAAGATCCTGAGGTCTTCCTGCCTAACTTCCTCCACTTTGACATCTAACTGCTGGAGGTTAACAAGTGAACCTACCCAATCTGGGACAGTCTTGATGACAGACCCCGTGATGACAAGTTTCTGAAGGCTGTGCGCAGCAGTGTGCCATGATTCTTGCAACACATCTTCACATCCATAGCCAATGTCAAGGGACAGAGAACGAAGATTGCATGTCAACAGTTTACAGAGAGAAGACACTGCATCATTCAGGTACACATCAGAAGTTTTACATAAGCTCTGATCCCTTCTTCTCTTTCCGAGATTACTTCTCGAGTTCCTGTTCGGAATCTCCCAAAATATGCTCAGATCTCTCATGTTTGTTAGGAGACCAAATTCCCGCGACAATCTAGTTGGCTGCTCAAACAAAGTAATTACTTTCAGTTCTTCTAATCCTTGCATGTTACCAGTTCCATCTGGTAGCTTAACCCATCTATCTATCAGTAGATGCACCAGGCGCCGAAGTTGAGCGATGGTTGCTGGTAATTCAGTTATGAATGTACCTTGGAGGTCCAGTGTCTCTAGATTCCGCAGTTCACCGATTTGTTCCGGGAGCTCAGTAATACGTGTGTTTCTGAGGCTAAGGTACTTGAGTTGAAATAAGCTACATATATTGTTAAGATAGCCTGCTAACATGTGACAGCCTTCCAAGTCCAAAACCTGCAAAAATCCTGGATCTCAACGGACAAGGGATTTGCATCGAACGGCCAAAAACAGTAAGTGATCGAACATGAGAATAGATCAAGTTTGGTTGCAGGACAACATCTCCATTGCTCTTGTGCTGGAGAGATAGTCGGCGAACCTTGTTGTGTGGCCTAATAGTAAGCTCTGGGACACCAAGTAGGGTAACAAAGTTCTCCTCAACTGACTTGCATACTATGAAATCAAGGATTGTGTCATGAACTCGGCAGAACGTCACCTCCCCGCACCTATTTATATCCCATGGTTGGATCAGACTCCTATTGATAAGCTCATTGAAGCACCTCTCCCCCAGTTCATACATAGTGTGCCCGCTCCCTCCTTGAATAAATCCCTCTGCGATCCATCTTCTTATCAGACGGCTCTTCTCAATGAGATAATCCTCTGGGAATATACTTAGATACAATAGACAAGTTTTCAGATCATGATGGAGGTCAAAGTAACTAAGGGATAGTATCTTTACCATTCTTTCAACACTTGGATATCTTTGAAGTGCATAACCAATTGAACTTTGCACCTGGGCCCATTGATCCACGGTCTGAGCTTTGTTCGCCAGTAAGCCAGAAATGGTAATGATAGCCAGCGGCAAACCACCGCATTTTCTCAATATATCATCACAAATTCTGTTGAGGTGTGGGGGGCACTGTCTTTGTGAACTGAATATTCTCTCGAGGAATAAGCCCTTTGAGTGCACAGCGCTGAGGGGCCTTACTTCATAAACATGATTTGCATGTGAGGAGGAGCATGATTCGGCCACTGCCTTTATGCGTGTTGTTGTGATTACTCTGCTACCAAGACTGTTTCCAGGAATCGCACGCTTGATGATCTCCCATGTTTCTACGCTCCATACGTCATCAACCACAATGAAGAACCTGCCACATGAATTTGGTTGTAAAATTAGTCATAGACTGTAATTGTTTCTCAAGTACAAATAACCAAAGTTTGTGTTGATGGATTAGATTATAGCTTTTATACCTTTTGTCTCGAAGGAAATCTAGAATGTTGTCAATGAGTTGTCTCTCGTCCCCAGATTCAGTGCTACTGTACTCTTGCTTGCTCAGCTGGCTCAGAATACCTCTCAGAACCTTCATCACATCAGGGTTTCGAGAGACGGACACGAAAGCCCGGTACTTGAATTGCTCTCCAAGCGTGTGGTAGATTTGGTTGGCCAGAGTCGTCTTGCCCATCCCACCAAACCCGACAATGGACACCACCTTCAGCTGCTTCGCCGACGTGTTGCCCCCCTCCTTCAACAGTCCGATGAGTTCCTTCATCGGCTCATCGATACCAACAAGCTGCGACACGTCGTTGTAGAGCGAGCAGAGCCGAGGGTCCACGGCCACCACACCCGTGGTCTGAGAGCAGACGCCGTCGTCGATCTTATACCTTGCTCGCCGCTCGCCTGCCTCCCTGACACGGTCCTTGAGACGGTGGATCTCCGTGGCCAGCCGACGACGGGTGCCGAAGCTGGTGAGAAGGTCGATGCTCCGGTCTATGAAGCCCCTGAAGCCGGGCAGCTGGGGCTGGGCCGGCCCGTCGTCCACGCAGAGCGCGAACTCGTCGAGGCTGTCCTCGACGTCGTAGGAGAGCTCGCGCACCTCGGCCATCCAGCACCTGGCCTGCTCGTCGGGGTCCTCCACCCGGGACAGCTTCACGAGGAACGCGCCCATGTGCTCGAGCTCTGCCTTGAGGAACATCACCTCGCCGCGCACGCCGACGAGACGCGCGCACGCGCCGCCCAGCACCCCGGCCAGCTTCTCCAGGACAGACCCCAAGGCCCCCGTGGCGGCGCTCACCACCGATCCGGCCATATTAGATGGTTGCGTGAGGAAACGGTGGGAAGGGGAAGGCAGAGCAGGCACCACCAGAAATGGTGGATGGGCTCACAGCACGCACCGGAGCACAGCCAAAGGTTAGCATGGGCGTCATGGGTTCTAGTACTACTGTATCGAAAGGATCAAGGAGGGGCGCACGTACCTGAACCAGGGGGGCTGGGTGCGAGGGGAATCCAGGCCGGAGTTGGACTTGTGCTTGTGCCTTGTAGTGAAAGCTGTTGATGACTTGTGGATATGCAGTTCGTTCCAAATGGCACCTTCTTGGTAACCACCGTCACTAACCACATCTGGTTTTTCCCTGAAAAACATTAAAAGAAGAATAGAAAATTAGGTTGAAGGAGCTGTCACCGAGAAAATGTTGAAATAGATGGTCTTGCATGAAAACTGCTTGTGCGTGCCCACCTAACCAACCATCTTCAGAATATCAGTGAGAAAAACAGTGTCTCAACTTGTGAAACCTCTCCCTCGGTCCTAGCTGAAATTTCTTCTTCTTACTTGAGAGGCCATCTCCAGGTGATCCCAAGAATCACTCCCTTATACAGCGTCCGTCCATGTCACAGGAAATTAAAAGATGTATAAAATCACAAACACAATACAAGACGAGTCAACTGATTAATTTAAGGAGTGACTTAAGCTTGGAACAACAAAATACTCAATGCACAAGGAATAGGACTGCAACCATAATTTGGTGGAGGATGAATCTCAGATGGCATAAACATGCCTTCTGGTTTTTACAGCATTTAGGTCATTGCCAACTTCTTTCCTTGTCGTGCAACAAGTATTTTTTCCGCCACCGGTCCGAGGAAGAAGCCTTTCTGGTGATGTATACAACACCAATTGGACGTGCCAATTGCCCTGTCGAGGTTGGAATGCCAGGAAATTTCTGGCCTCGGTACAACACTGGACAAACGGGCAAACCAATGTTACCACAGGGATTAAATAACACTACCACCACGGCCAGAGGCACATAAAACGGATCAAAAGTTACTTATGTTCAGAGTCGACAGGGTGACCGGTATGTATCCCTACAGATTAACCGAAACTAACAGCAGATCCCACTAGTCTGTTTGTTACACCTGACCTAACAGCACAAGTTCCCCCCGCCTGTACAACGGCAAGCCAAGCTACCATCCAGCACATGAAACGGGTAAAACATTTACATGTACAGCAACAGAGATCCAAACGGGGACCAAAGGGGTCGTCGGCGGTGCAATCTCGGCTGCCCCCTTTGCTACTTGCCCTTCTCTCGTGGAGTTGATAGGGCGATGAGGATGTCAGCCGCCTGAGCGACGTTGCTGCCAGGCTCAGGGACGGGCGCCGATGGCTTATTGCAGGGTCCAAATTCTACAGCCTCCCCGGTTGCTGCAATTGGTAAAGGAGCATTGCTGTCAGTGGAAACAGGGATGATGGTAGCTACAATGTTGCAGGTTAAAAGGCGTTTATGACAGCCGTACTCGGTGCAGGAGCAGTATAACTCATGGTGGCTGCACTCGGCGCCTCAGAGTGCTCGCCTTCAGATGCTGTATGTGTTGTCGGAGCCCCATGGAACGCTGGCTCGTTATTGCTTGATGCTGGAGGATCATGGCAGTTTGGCGCAATACTCAGTGCTAGAGAATCGCAGCCTTCAGCACTCAAAGCTGAAGAGTTCACATGTCCTGCATGATCATGAACAGCCTCAATGATTCGCATATTTGGTAGGAAAGAATCAGTTTTACACATGATCCACAAGTTTACCTGGCACATGAGCTGGAGGTGCGGCACAAGAAGTCAAATCACCACCATGGCCCTGACTTGGATAAATTACTTGGCTTTGTGGTGCAATACTCAGTGAAAGAAATTCTGGGCCTTCAGGTGTCATTCTTGGCACAGAACTGGGACTTTTCATCCCTGTGAATTTGGTGCTTCCCAGTGCCAAAACTGGCCCAGGACATTCAGAGCCCTTCAGACTGAGACCTGGAGCACCAATCCCACTGCCTTTTGAGGCATTAGTTGGTGCTAGAGAGGCATCGCCTGGTCTCATACTTGGTGCAACACCATTGCTACCTTCCGCACGAAGAGATGCAGATTTTCCAGAAGATGTCCTCAGAAGGACGTCACGGAGTGTAGGTGCCATTCTAGCTGCAGAAGGATCCTGATTTTTGGCACCATGGTTTGCAGAGCTTTCAGGTGACATGATTTGTATAGGAGAATCCCTACTTTTGGGTTCCACACTTGGGGAAGCTAGGCATATGGCACTAGAAGAAGTAGATGTTTCAGGCACACCACTTGGTGCCACAGAATCATGGCTTTTGGGCACCATACCTACTGCAAGAGTATCACATCCCTTGGTGCTAAGAGCTGTGGAACTTTCAGCCAATGTATTTGGTCCACAGGAATTATCAAGGTTACCAAGAGTTAGTGCACAATGCCCAGTTGTTTTATCCAAGGATATGTGTTCTTCTGTTGTCCTTGCAGGATCTTCTGCTGCTACCCTTGCAGGATCACTGGACATCACTTCGACAGAAGATTTATACCATAGTGATGGCTGCAACAGATCCAAGAACAAAGTGATGCTAAACACAAACCGTACTAGCCAAGGAAGGTAATTAACTAAATAGCAACGTGTAATATTTGTACATATATAACTGGTGTGCTTGAGAAGGGCAACAACGACAACAAAGCCTTTTGTCCCAAGCAAGTTGGGCTAGGGTAACATATATTCGAATGATTTCTATATGCATGTATCAAATTAACTACAATGAATCGTAAAATTATCAACCAACAAATACAGTAAATAATTAGTAGTTAGCACATGACAGCCTTATTGGAGTTTTTTTATCCAGTTTTCCATTCCATAAAAGGGTCATATGTGCCTCATTCTACGAGTTATGTGCTTACAAGCCATCATACAAAATTTATGATCATGCTACTGGAGTTAAAAGATTCTGAACTGTGCACCATCACCACTTAATTACAAATTAGGATTCCTAGAAACAGGAGTTGCATATCTAATACCTTCCCTTCTGGAAAGATAACTGGTGGTGGTTTTAGGAAGGTGCATGTCTGTCATGCAGCCATATTCATGCATTACACATCATACGATCACAAACTGGATTTATGTTGTATATACACTTATGAACGTAAGTGTAAGCTGTGTGCATCTAGTACCAGTTCCGCAATGGAACATGACGAACTGGCAAGCTTCACATGTGGGCCTATCCTCCCAATATATTTTGTGTGTTGTGTCCATTTACAGGCACTGGTATGACTGTATGAGCCTTAACAGCTCCATTAGTGTGTGGATGGACTGAGAAATATGCATATTACTAGAGGTGTTTCAAGGAAGAAAACACAACAGGAGACTTACACAGTAATGGAGTTTCTTTAAAGTTTCCAAAAGTAACTTTTCTCCAACTATTATTATCATCTTCTTCACCATTTCTTCACGACTTATTTCGTTTTCCTGTCAGATAGAAGAAAAGGAAATGTTACATTGCCCATCATACCACCAAAAAATGGAAGCTAATAGACACAACATTACTTATTAGAGTCTGATAGTACCTTCAGCTCTTCATAGTGATGGAAGAGCAGTTCCTTTGCTACAGATGATATATTGTCTTGGATCATTGCAAACAGAACTCTGAAGGATATCCATGGGGATGTTGGTGCTTCACCAGTTTCACCCATTATCTGCATACAGATAGGTCTGGTTGCATAAGTGGAGTACTGTGAACCAAATCTAAAAACATTACATGAAGCCGATAATGTAAAATATCGAGCAGCATAGCTGGACTTCTACAAGAACAAGCTTCTATTGTCCAACTGTGATCAATCTGAAAAAATAATAAGGTGCCTCACAGGTTGAAGAGTAGAAATATCCATAGCAACTTCCTTTGGTGATGGGTGAAACCATAAACCCTTCAAGCCAAGTAAATAATCTGAAAATAAGTTCACCAAAAAGACGAAGACTCACTCCACTTATCTTATCTTGATATGACATATTAAAGGTCTTAACACTTATTAACCATCTTACTTCGAACTTTTGATGAAAGTCTGAAACTAACAAGATATTCTAAACGGATGTGAGTGTTAAGATGGGATGGCCACATAACATAACACTTTGGGTTGGAGCAATCATCAACTCCAGAATCATATATCTCGCTGCTTGGAAAAGAATCTTGTGATCCAGGAGTGATAGCTTCCATGTTGCCCAATATCACTCGGCACAACAACATATACTGCACCGCTTTTTCGTCAACATCACAAAGACCGACACTGCCAAACAATGAAATATGATCAAATATGTTAACTAATGAAATGGAATAGTCAGAGTATTGAGTTAAGATAACGCACCTGGTAAAGGCCCGATCTTCTGGAGAAAGATAAACACCAGCGCTCAAGCATGCCTTCTCAGCAGGTTTTCCGGTGTTACCAAACCCATTAATTAGAATCCTAACTATGTCACTCTTCGTAGAACCCAGCCATCCATATCTTACATTTGAATCACCACGATCTTCTTTGGTGCAGCTCATTTGTTTTTCAAAAGCTTGAAGTCGACACTGAGCAGTGATATCATTTGGGGAGTAGCGGTGGATATGAAGTATGTTATTAGGTGTTGCAAACGGACCCATACCAGAGAGAAAAAGGTCCTGAACAAGCAAAAAGTCTTCACTTCCTCTTTCCACAGATGTGATCTTTTTACGTAATATGTCTGCAGTGGAAGGCTTATGTGGCCCTGGAGGGCCAGATTCAAGAACAACTTGCTTCACCACTTCCTCTGGAGAACTTACAGCCTTATCCAGCATTATTCCCTGTGCACCATCCTCAACATTACTAGAGTCCAAATTGGCCATTTCATCACCTTCCTCATCAAAGAACAGAGAAGGAAAAAAGCCCTTTCCAGTATCATCGTACCATGCAACAGACCGCTGTTTTCTTGTTTTTAGGTTGACAAGACTCATTGACAAGAAATCAACGAGAACAGGCTCATCATCCATCACAGCTACAACACTAGATTTGCCTCCTTTAAATCCTTCAATCAGGGGCTTCATTATTAGCTCAGGAAAATCGTGCCAAGAATCTTGTTTGTAAAACACGATACGGCTGGGAACTCCACTTTTCAGGTAATTGACGCAATCACTGGCAAGATTAGGTCGCGTGCAACAGCACTTGCACCGTTTAGCAGCTGGATCAGAGGGTCCATTGTCAACTACAACTCGACGAGACTTGCACTCCTTTGACAGGCAGTCATCGGCAAGCTTGCGCTTCAAGCACAAGGGTTTGGATTCTTGTGGCGACGACATTGTCTAGCTTGGTTCGTACCAGAACAGACGGAAATACGAATAACCCTAATACGGTATACAATTTACAGGTCTCCCTTCATTTTGACCACACAGCGGTAGAGAATGATCCTGTATGAGGTAATGAATGATTTCAGTCAAACAAAATACACACGAGTCAAGAATTTATGCACAGAAGTCGTATCTAACTAATTCACAGAAGCATACTTGAATTTGCGGTACTTGCTCCGAAAAAGGAAAATCAACAAATATATACTGAAGGGCTGAAACCAAGTATGTTCTTTTAGACCAAACAAAATTTGGTAGGATAGCTGAATGCTCATTTCTAGCGCTCTCACCATGACATGTTTACTGCAACAGTATATAGAGTGCAACAATAAGTGCTAAATAATCTCCGTGCTATTGTAATCGGTCTTATAGGAAGAAAAAACTTCAGACAATTTTTGTTAGTAAAAATGCATGATATGATAGTTCAATAGAGTAATTTCTTGCACAACAACAAGGACAGACCCAGTGCTAGAAGCTCCCACACCAGGTGTGGCCTGGGGAAGGATTATAGGAGGCAAGCCTTACCCCTGCACAGTGCAATGCAGAGAGGCTGCATCGAACCCAGGACCTCTTGGCACAAGTGGGGAACACTTCACCACTGCACCAGGCCCGTCCAAGAAGTCTTTTTGTACAAGTACAAATATGCATAAAAAATAAGTACAAGATATTCTTGACACAACCTTCCTTGTTTTATGCCATAAAATTGAAGTTTTTAAATAATGACACTGACATGAGCATATAGCTACTTGTGGGTCAAGAAATCATTCCACACGTGTTCAGCATAAAACGAGGAGCGGTTCACAACACAAATCATCCAACATGTAAAAACTGGCCTGCATTAATGATACTAAAGCTTGTCTACGTGTGTTATCCACGTAGCAAGTGGAACAGGTCAGGCAAGTAGGAACTAACAGAAATGGCATCGCAAAACAACATCATCATGTGCAAGCATTTGAAAGAAAAACTGCCAGTTTTCGTGTGTAATAATTCTACACCATGAAGCAATATGCAGAAACAATTCCGCAATGTTAGCAACTATGCAGCAGGAAACCATCCAAACCATGAAATACCCATCCCTGTATGAAAACATATCAGGTGCATCCACCACAGGTGGTGCTACCATGCCCACACGCGTCACATTAATTTCTGAAGGAAATGCCACCGTTACCATTTGGGTCGGACACAGACAATAGCTAATTCAAGAAAATTTACCGTGAACCAACAAATCCTTTTCTACAAGTCATTAAGTGTGGATATAAGATACTCTGGACTAAATGCCTCAATTTTTTTCTGCTGTATTAAGACGCAAACTTTAATCTTTTTAATTAGTAAAACTGCATGGCATTTAAATTGTACCAATGCCTTGGGCGATACGTAATACTCCCATACAACTTGCAGACCAAGAAATCATATTCGCAGGTACCTCTTTGCGGGGAGACATACACACACGGGCGAGGAAAGCATTGCCACCGCCCATTCTATGCGCTCCAACCATGGTTCGACGCCTGACAGTGCACACGGCCCAGATTCGGTTGGACATGAGGAAACAGGGGGCTAACAGCACCAATTATCCAATGAAATGAAATCGAAACTCCACGACAAAGACACTATACCTTATCATAACCAACCAGCAAGTGTAACACGCATCTCAGAATCAGAATTAACAGATATAACACGCTGAGACGACTCAGTACTTGGCCATTCCACATCTCAGAGAAATGAATGTGATATTTCTCTCGTGCATAGATTGCTCGGTATGACAGCATGAAAACAAACATAGGTGCCATCATTCCACAGAGTCAAGGACTTGCCAGCAAAACCCTAAAACACACATCTCCGTACAGACGGACTAAACAACGTCTGACAACCAATCTAAAACCTCAGCGCGTAGGCACGGGGATTCAATTGACCTTCCGCCCCCGAAAATATGGTTTTTGGGCTGAAAACCCAACCACCAGAAAACAGGGGCGGACGCAGCCGCTGCACGGGGGTCAGGCCGAGACAGATCTGGAAGAATAAGACTGTATCGAAGCAAAAGAAGAACACCAGGGCACAGCCAACAAACAATTCAAGCGGCGACAAGCTAGGGCTTCCTCACCGATGTAGAGGAACCACGGCCGACGGATCTTCAGGCCACGCCAGCCCACCCGGATTGGGGTGGCGGTGGAGGGTGAGCGTAGAAGGGGGAGCACGCCGCCGGCGAGGAAGGGCTGTGGCCACCGACCGCGCTGATGGCTCCGTGCTGCCGGCGCTGGCAAAGGGGATCTTTTTTTTATTTCGCGACAAGGGACTTGCTTGAGACGGACGAAAAAGCAGAAACCGCCGCCGGGTGCGGGTGGCAGGCAGTAGCGGCGGGACTGGACTGGGTCGCCAAATGCGCCATGGGCCGGGCCCGCAAAATCATGGTCGCCCCGAAAGCAAAATTGGCCTAAAGAGTCGGGGAAAAAACACTAACGGCGTACCGAACAAGAAAAAGGGGAAAACTCCATCAGCTCGACTGTCGGCCGTCGGTAATCTGCTCAACATGTGTGCAGTGCAGGTGCAGCGGATTTAATTCGCGAATTCAGTAGCAACTCGGCGAGCAGTGGCGTCGGCAAGCAAGCAGCGACGAGCATCGGCAAAATCTTACGGCGAGCAACACTGCGAAAACAAGCGAGCAACCGAACAAAATTCAAGCTGATGGATGGAGAGGGACAGCCAGATGGGAA
>CBMN010002815.1:0-11068 GCA_000582825.1 Hordeum pubiflorum | reverse complement strand
GGGGAGGTTGAAAAAACGCAAAAGCCTTGTGTTTCAATTCACAAATAGAAATAAGGGTTTGAACAAGCCCTGTACAGGGGTACGCCCGGTGATACAACACGAGGCATTAGTCGCTGCGCCGGTAGCAACACCGCAAGACCCCTCACGCCTGCCGTCGTCCAATCCCTGGCTTTCGTCCTGATCGTGTCGAGGGGGCTAGCTAGGCTGAGTCAGGTGTCATCGAAGATATCGTGTTGCGATGCTTCCATATGCATCATGCCACTAGCATGATGCAGAGGACGTGCCCTTCCAGGCAAAGGTCTGGACTGAGAGACAAGTTTCCTGCCAGCAGTCCACAAACTCATCCCCCGCGATGGGTGGACGAGCCGTCGATCGTGTCCAGGAGAGCACTTCAGGCCACACTGTGTATGAAAAGAAGCAGCCCATGAGGAGATGTGCCATCGTCTCCTCCGACTGGTCACATAATACTCTACGAGGTGTATGCAGCAGGCCTCGACGTGCTAGTCGCTAGGCAGTCCAATAATGGTCTTGACAAGTAAACCACACGAAGAACTTAACCCTAGGGTGAGCCCATGACTTCCAGTTTAGCTTCCAAGTGCTCTAGAAGTGGGCATCGTAGCTGCTCTTGGAAGTATCCATCCAGGGTTCGGCGCCACTGGAGGACATCCGGTGAGGTAGAAAGCTGCACCCTGCTCACTATCCGGTAGACATGGATGTACTGCCATAAGACCGGCGGAGTTAAGGCCTCCCTAATGTCCGAGATCCAACGATGAAATGTCAGGGTAGCGGTCTGCGGGTTCCTAGTGCACCCGGAGACCAGAAGCAGTAGCTCAGGCGTGAACCTAGAAATGACATTACTGTCAATCCAGTGATCCTCCCAGAATAAGGCAGATGCTCCGCCGCCAAGCACCATCTTGGTGGATGCAGCAAACAACTCGTGCTCATCCCGGGAAAATTGCAGGTCCAGACCCCTTCAAGGATGGAAGGGGTCGGTGTGCATCCTCCACAACCATCGGACCCTGAGGCTGATCGCCGCCCTGGCAAGGACCGGAACACCCAAACCCCCGAGCGGAGGGGCCTGCACACCCTAACCCAGTTGACGTGGTACTGGTGGCTGCCCTTTTCTTCTGGGCTCTTTTGTTCAAGCTTAGTGTTAGTAGCAAGAGCACAGGTAACTCTGATTTGGGACTCTGTTTTAAGGACTGATTCCCCCAGCAATCATCGATTTGAAGTTACAACTAATTAAGATAAAATCCGGACTGGAAAAGATCATATCCCTAATAATAACATGATAACTAAGAAAATCCCAGCTATGTGGTCTTGATGGCCCATAACCGGATGCATGCTAATGCCATGCTGCCAGGCAACATGCGCATGACATATGGTTAGAAATTACAATGATAACACTATGTCACTCTTTTTCCCAATGCAAGCCACTCCAATAGATGGACCATGCACATTATCAAGTGTATGCGCTTGTGTTTTAATGAGTTGTAATGGGACTTGCCTGTCACTATTCAAACAACAGTGAATCACTGATGTGGTATACTCGTTGTTGGTTATGTTGATTATTGTTATTATGCAAGAATGGTTATGTCGAGTTTCTGATGCATTTTACGTTATGAATACATTGCAATGCTAAATAATGAGAGCTTTTATTGCACAGCCCGGATGGGAAGTATCTCGTGTTCATCTCAGCGAAGAGTGCTGTGGATAGTGGAGCACACAATGCCACAAATTCGATGCATAAAATTGACTGGCCTACCGACGGCAAACTAGAGGGGAGCCTCGGTGTTTCTGATGTGGTATACTGATGCTGTTCCATTTCCTTAAGTATAATAACTTTGGATATCATTTGTAAGTTGCCAATGCTGGGTCAAGACTTGCACTTGCACGGGGGGATATGCAATTCAAATTAAATAGGAAGGAGAGTTATTTAGATAGGAAAGAGAAGATTAGAGACTGATATCAAGTCCGTATCCTTTGGACTGTTGCTTAGGGTTTAAGTAAGTCCTCTTGTATAAGGAATAGCATATGTATCAATTATCAATCAAGCAATTAAGATATTAAGCAATCAATTGTCTCCCAACATTCGTCCTCCTGAACCTATGTTCTGCTCCCCTACACTGTGCTGCCTGGCCATATTCATGGCAGTAGCTACCTAGGTTATTCCAAAATAAGGGGACTTATATCATGATTCATTTTAGCTTATAGGTGTTCTGTTGGGAAAAAAGTGCTGGATGTCCGATATCACATGCTTAATACATTAGTTATTATTTAGGTACCCACTGTAATGAGCCCTCAAGATGGGTGTTTCCCTGGGATGTATTGCTCTGGCTTACTTAGGTTTCCATGGCTTTCTGATGGACGGACTATGATTTTATCGTCTGTTTGGGGAAGCAAAGAAGTAATACTTTCTATCAACGTTGCGAGGTAACTAGACACATCTACCTGTTTTATTGTTAAACTGATATGGTTAACTCGTTTATTTATTCGTGAATTCACTGTGTCCCTCCCTCCACAGCGGCGAAGTCTCGAGAGTTAGTCCGCGGGATTCAGATTATTCCTGGAATATTCTCGCACTTGACAATAATAACATTCTTGCAGGTAACCCTAAGTTCCTACGGTTTTAAAGCAGACTTCATATTTCCATCAGCTAAATTTCATATTTATGTGCCTTCTATTCCTTCCAGTTTCCAGCAGCCTTGTTACGCTGCCTCAAATGTACTATGGATTTGAAGATTCTCACACAGACAAACCCTGCCAGTGGGACTGGCAGGAAATTTCGTCTCCATTTCCGAAGCCATCTGATAAGGTTTGACTTAAACATAATATTTTCAGTCCATTCTCTGCCACTCCTCAATTCTCCCAGAAGATTTGATGGTGCAAACCACACATTTCTATTATGTATACTTCACAGGTCAGCTCCCTGTTAGCCGATCATAAGTTCAGTGTACTCAAAATCCCAGTCAGCAACCCTTCTGACAAACTTCCAGATGGTATGCAACAACTTCAACACCACATATTCCTTTTACTGCTCACCAATTTTACAGAAAATGGCTATTAATGTATTATCTTTTTTGTAAATTCGTATGAAGTTGATACTCTTCTGTTTATTTATTTCTGAGGTGATCCTCTGTCTACTGCAATGAGAAGAATGCTATATATATCTTGAGTTGTGAGTGTGGCATGACATAACTGTGTTGTATTAATTAAATGATTCACTAGAAATCTTGATCGAAGAGAAGATTGTAAAGTTCATGGTAGTCCAACTTGTATTTTGGTTATCTGCTGGGCTTGTAATAGGCAATTTCTAAGAAATCCTTTATCGAGATTGCTATCACTACTTTTGAAATGCCTTGATATTTTCTCCTTCAAAACCTTTACTGGAGTAGTATGCATGGATGCCATTCTTATTCACTCAGCATTTCACTTTGCAATTCGTCAAACACCCAACTGTATATCTTGGACTAGTAAGCTCTAATTGTTTCAGTAGGAAACACTCCACTTTTCAAACCTGAACTCTGAAAATGCAACCTTGAACTATTGAAACAGTCCACTTTTCACCCTCAAGTGGTTTCACAAGTGATTCCGGCAGACATGCGTTCCACCTCACTGCCATGTTAACAAATTTCATTTGTTTTTTTTATTCATTTTCACTACCATTTCTTCCATTCATTAATTTGTTGTCAACACTGAGTTCTTTCCTTTCCTTCCTTCTCCCACTTGATAATGTTATATTTTCTCTATTCAGGTGCTAAGCTCCCCTTTGAGGCTATTTTCGTGTCTGGCAAGGATTCGGCAAGTAGTCCAACGATTGTTGTTCTTCATGGTGGCCCTCACACAGTCTACCCATCAAGCTATTCGAGATCCTTGGCCTTTCTGTATGCACAGGGATATAACCTGCTTGTTGTAAACTACAGGTGAGCCTTGAAATTACGAGTATTTGTCCTGTAAATGATTTGTCATGAATCTAGTTTCATCATGGGGGTATCCGTCAAGCGGGAGATCGTATGGTGATGCTTTGGGCTAGAACAGCTCTAGGTGAAGGAGATCAGTGGCCACAGGAGGAACATATGGTGATGCTTAGGGGACTAGAGATTTGTTATTCCATCTCTTAATCCAAAGAGATGGCAGTGCCATGCTTATAAGACATGCTTCTAATTAATCCAACTATGAAGAGATTTTGAATGTTAAATAGTTTCGCATCACACTAACACGGAATATCTGCACACACTACTCTGTTCCTTAGGGGCTCATTGGGGTTTGGAGAAGAAGCATTGCAATCTCTTCCTGGCAATATTGGTTCTCAGGTGCTATTAATTTATTTCCATGTTTAAAATAATTCTCTCTAGATGTCAAAATTACCACGACCGATCTATATCTTATGTGCAATTGGTTAATTGCTCATGAACAGGATGTGAATGACGTATTGACAGCTTTGGACTTTGTTAAAAAGAGAGGACTAATAGATGCATCTAGAGTAGCTGTAGTTGGAGGTTCACATGGAGGTTTCTTGACAACACATTTGATTGGCCAGGTTTTTTTTACCCCTTTCTTTCTTCCTTAATTATTTCTCTAGGCGCTTAGTTTCTTTATTGGTCTTTTTGTGCTTACTTAGGTTGCTCACAGTTCATATTCTCAACGGAATTTACCATGTAATTCAATGTCTGTTAGTTAATCAGATTTCATTAGCAAAACTGAATTCTGATGAATATCAATTTTCAGCAAACTGAAGCTACAGCCACCGGTTTCTTTCTTTTTACACCGAGTTATGGGGTTTCTTTCTTTTTACACTGAGTTGTGGTGATTTCACCAATTCTAGCCTGTATTTGCTTGAAGTACTAAAGAATAGCCCATACAGAAATGCCCTTGGTGTCCTTTTAACGTTTTGCCATTTTCTTGTTGAAATTCACAAGTTGAGACTTGAGAAAACGCAATACACTTTGTGTCTTGACGCGTTGATAAAAAGGAGTTTTAGTTACAAAGCCTGGGCTACGCCATTACAACACACATGGCTAAGGTGCTGAGGCAGGATAACCCGCAGTCCCTGACGCGTGGCCAATCCCTACAGTTTGAGTTTGGATGTTAGTGTAGATCATTTCACTGCCAAAACCTGCAGGAAACTAGTACTGCCTCCGGGAACTTGGTCCAGAACTTGAAAAGCTCAAGGAACATAGATTTCATATATCACATGATGTTAGTCATTATGTTTTATGATCTACTTCCTCTGTCCCATAATATAAGATGTTAGCATATTGTTGACATGCGCATATTTCTTGGAATGCAGGCTCCAGAAACATTTGTTGCAGCAGCTGCTCGAAATCCAGTATGCAACTTACAATTGATGGTCGGCACCACTGATATCCCTGATTGGTGTTTTCTGGAGGTTTATGGAAAAGAAGGGAAAACCTGCTTTACGGAGTCTCCTTTAGCAGACACTCTTACTCAGTTTTACCAGAAATCACCAATATCACATATTTCCAAGGTACATAATTAGTGGGTTGCACATTCGTATGAAAATCATTTCTGAAATCTTTGCTTGAGGAAAAGGTTCGGGTTTATGCGTGCAAAGGAAGAGACTGCCAGGACTCTTTTATCAGAAACCAATTGCTTAACAATATATATTATCACATCTGCAGGTTAAGACACCAACACTCTTTCTTCTCGGAGCAAAAGATCTCCGTGTTCCTGTTTCTAATGGCCTACAGGTACATCCATGTTCAATCATGTACTTTTCAAAGTTGACATGATTCTGTAGATCCTATTACGTTTAATAGATTCGGCAAGCTTTGTGTTTTTTTTAAAAAAAAAAACAGGTTACAGGAGGCTGCTTTTGAGCCCTTGTAATAGTATTAGTACCACTAATTTTGTGCGTGTTTGTACAGCTCAGATCACTTTCATGAAAGAAACCCCATGACCTTCATTGTTGAGTTGTTCATGCTTCACAGCTCAATTCAACTTATACTTAATAACTGTTGTTGCAACATTTTCAGTATGCAAGGGCTTTGAAGGAGAGGGGAGTCGACACCAAAATTATTGTCTTCCCAGAAGATATTCATGGACTTGACAAGTTTGTCCGAACTTAAATTTACTTACTATGATTACTATGCATGTGTCCAAACATTTCACTATATCATTTTTTCTCTCTTTACAGGCCACAGTCCGACTTTGAGAGCTTCCTCAACATAGGGGTTTGGTTCAAGAAGTACATGAGCAAATAAACATTGGGCTTCTTGAACACTATGATCTCAGTGTACTTTTCATTCTGGTGGATCAATGCTTGTAATTTAGGTCATAGAAACCCGTGCTGTGAAAATATTGTTCGACTGGCAACTCTTATAAATAATATCTGTCGTGGACTTGTGGTACTACTATACTGGTGTGGTTCTTGAGAATGTAAATACTGCTCCCTCCGTCCTAGTATAATGTATAAGATGTTATTACAACCAATATATGAGTACGGTGGTTGTAATAACAGCCTATAGCAGCTTATATTATGGGACGGAGCGGTACATTTTTACTCTTACTGGTATGGATTAGAACTTGTGATTCCAAAATAAAGCTGATGCATTTTAGGCCTCAGTGGGAGTCTTGGACCTGCCATTGCTACTCCACTGCAAATATATTTTTAAAGAGATAGTAACAAGAGAAGAGCATGCATGCCTCTATTAAATGACAAAACAAGACCATTCATGTGGGATAGGGAGAGGTTGGAGAAAAGAGAAGGGTAACTAGAGTGGCTAGTTTAGTACTCCTTCGTCCGGAATTACTTGTCGTCCCTACGTTCCGAATTACTTGTCGTAAAAATGGATGTATCAAGATGTATTTTATTTCTAGATACATACGTCTATATTCATTTCTGTGACAAGTAATTGGGGATGTAGGGAGTATTTTTTTTGAATTACTAAATCACTTTAGTGTCTTTAAGAGAAAATATTAACTATTTCAAGCCATTCCTTCCCCTTTAATAATTGTTGTGTAGCACTAAATAAATATGTGTATCATTCATTACCAAGAAATTTACCTAGGAAAGCAATTATCTATTTAGGGTTACCATCACTTTGGGATTTTGCAACTAGCAACATTAACACACATTCAGCTTTGCCCCTTCTCCATTATCATTTCCATTACACCACAATGAATGCCATCTCCTAGGTTGTTTCGTTGTCTCCGGCGCTACCGATCGTCCGTCACTGTTGTCGTCTTGATATGTCTATCCGTCGCCTAACGGTTATTTTCAAGTGAACTGAAAAAGGAAGTTAACGTATTCCCGGTCTTTGCGTTCCAATATGCACACAACAACCAGAATTCGACAATCTTTAAGCTATCATTACATCGTTGTAATGTCATTGTCATCGGTAGAAATTACAGTAAAGGCATAAGAATTCAACGCTCGTCAAATTATGGAACGGAGGAAGTAGCATACTATGTGATTGAGAATTAGCATGCGAGTATTTACATCAAATACAGACGCTTCCACTACCGCCTATGTATCGTGGTTTTAATTACATTTTGCAGCGTTTTCGCTTCTTTTGATTTAAAATTAAATAAATCTTGTTGGGTTGTCACTATCATTGTTGAATTAAAGCACCGCGGATTCACCTGCGAAAATGCTTTGCATCCCTTCACCTTCACGTATGTGTTCAGTTCAAGTCCTCTCTTTCTTTCAGGTTGTCGTACGTGCAAGACCTATACTCATCCAAATCCCCTTCAGCTTCACCACAGAAACTGTGGAAAGATCAAACCCAACCGGAGAAAACAAAAAAGAATTCGAAATTATTATTACAAGAACTGAAGGCAAGAGGATCCCGGAGATTTCTTGGAGAGTTGCTACTCCAATCCCCCGCTTTCCCCTCCATGGGCACACTCAAGCATACCGCCCTCACTCCCTCCCCGCTCTGCTGCTGCTCGTACGCTCTCCTCCACCCAAGGGCCAGGAAGATACTATCTCCGAGGTTCCCCGATGGGGCCTTCTCCATGGCGAAGCCGCCGTTCTTGCGGCGCGAGCTCTCGGAGATGGGCGGGACCTTGGCGTGGCGAATGGCGGGCAGGCGGCGCCTTGGCGTGGCCGGGGCCGGGAAAGGCCCCTTCTTTGGCGGCAGGCGGCCGCAGGGGTCGGCCGGCCGCGGCCGGGTCGTGGGGAACCTCGCCTTCGTCGCCCTCGTGGCCTACCTCGTGGTGAGCGGCCAATTCCGGTGGCTGCTCGACGCCATCGTCTCCCTCTGGGTACGATGCTTCTTCTTCTGCTGAAATTATTTAACCTGTATAAATTGTAATGGATGCTAGTTTATGAGTAGTTTTCTGTCTCATTGACTAGATTGCATTACTTGCTTGGTTAATGTCTGAATAGAGGAACTAGATAAGGTTCAGAAAACATACGATTCTGGTAAACTAGGCAGCTTAATCCCTGAATTAACCTACCTCAAGATATTTTTGTAAGTTGTGCCAAACTACCTTCCCCCAATTTTCCAGACAATTTTCGAGACCATTTAGTAAGATGTATTACCATTGGTTGCTAGTCTGTCAATTGCATGCTACCTTATATGTTGCTGCAGCAAATTGAGCATTTTGATTCCACAGTAACCTGTAAATTGGAAACCATCAACCTTGACTTAGTTCGCTCAGCGGTGCTAATAGGCAACAGCATGGATAAGCTTATGCGACTAAGAGTTTGGAATTTATATACTAGCATAAGAGGATATCTTATCTTGTCTTCTCTCTCAATTTTGATCCATAGTGTTACATTACTTTGCTAACTTAACTTTAGCGTTGTACATCTCTCTTGATAACAGCTCCTCACGGTACTTCTGCCTATTGTGGGTCTCGGTGCACTTATATTCTTTGCACAACGGAATATACTTCAGAGCGATGTAAGTCTGCACATAAATTTGGTGTTTGGTCAGTTTATACTTATGAATAAGTATGTTTTCCACTGATTTCCTGCTACTATTCTTTTACTAGTTTCTTAAAGATAGATGATGAGGATAAATGTCTGTTGGCTTCAGTAACGCTAATTGTTGTTCCTGGACTTTGTTGTTTGTTTGCACAAGTTTAATATACCTTCAAACATGTTTCTTTTGTTGGCAGTGTCCCAACTGTGGAAAAAGCTTCCGGATACTGAAGTAAGCATAAGAAAAAATACGCTAAACTTGCATAGTTTTGTAACTAAAATTAACTTTGATCCGTTTCATTGTCTAATAGGACATCTTTGAAGAACGGTCCACAGTTCTGTCCTTATTGCACCCAACCTTTCTCTGGTAAGCAAGTGTGTTTTATGTATCCAGTTTGCTAACAGAATATTGGTCTCAGTAGAACTACATCCTGGCTGCACTTGTTTGATCTTACTCCCTCTGTAAAGAAATATAAGAGCGTTTAGATCACTACAGTAGTGATCTAAATGCTCTTATATTTCTTTATGGAGGGAATACCATATTAGAAAATATGCTACTAAAAAATTTAGCTGGTGGGCCGTAGTTATGCAATGTCTTATGAGACTGATATTATCAGACCTTCGGTTATACATCCCTGCTGTTCAGCTAGAATTTGTGCGGCCAAATTAATTTTTGCTTAATCTTAACAACATCTGTGCATTGGATTTCGTTCTGCCTTATGCTGCCCTTTAAGCGTTTGCTTGGTTCTGATTGTTCTGTGCTGGGAATAGCTACAGGGTTGAGCTTGTTGTTTTCTTCGAGTAAAGAGTTGAGCTAATGTTGAGTGGCTTTAGAACATGCACATCTACCGATACATCTATTATCACCGCATCAGAACAGATGTGTCTATTTGTCAAGACCTTTTTCACCTCTACATAGGTATGGCAAATTTGCCACTGAAAAGATAATCATGAGATTTAGTGGTGGCATGAGTCAAACGGGAATGGAGAATCATGGAATTTATCCGTGGCTTGAATGTCCCCGTGAAACAAACTTATCTTAAACTTTTTTTCTCTTCACTACTTTTTTAGCATCTATCATTTACTTGTCTAGATGAGACTATATATTGTTTGAGCTAAATCATCATTATACATGCTGCAGTTCAGGGCAATAAGTTTGTCAGAGAATCTGCTAGCTTTTCATCTGGAAGGACCCCTACAAATGCACAACAAGCCTTCAACGAGTTATTCAACCGTGGATCAAATGGTATTAGCAAGCTACGGCCTTTCTACTATGTGGATTTAATTTCCCATTTAACATTAATCACAATGTTCTCGGTGTATGCAGGAAAAGCACCTTCTGGTTCCGGGGCGATTGTAGACGTCGAGGCTGAAGTCACGGACATCGAGTGATATTTCTTCAGGACTTCACTCAGCCTCATGAGTATCAGTTTTGCTGCTCTTCAGGGGCCCCCAAATGTTGTATAAGCCTGTAGAACTCTAGGATATAGGATTGCGGCCTAGTGTCAAGCGAGTTCTGGAGCTTTAGATGTGAGACCCATGACTGCGTCTTCTATCAATTTGCAGATACAGAGGGACGGACGGACGCATGTGACAGATCAACAGGGTTGTAAATATTTACATTGCTTCCTTTGTATATTGCCAGGCTGCAAATACACCCAGGGTTGTGTATGTATGTTGCAAACTAGGGTGACATTAACAGCCTTTGAACCTCTCAGCTGCTCCCTCAGAATGGCCTTGGCCGCCCTGCGCTCGCACGTGCTTGCCGGCCATCCTGGGCCGCCCTGTGCTCGTCATCTGTTGCCGCAAAACTGCCACCAAAATCCGGTCATCTCATCTGTCCTCTCCCGGCGATCCCCAACTCTATGGTCCTCCTCTCCCTCACCATGGCCGATTGGCCACCTCGCCCTCGGCCACCCAACGCTGCCCACGCTCGTTGTCTCCAGTCGGAGAAGCCGTCATGTGCGTCGGTTGAAACTTTTCACGTATACAGTTGAAGCTTTTCATGCAAATGGTTGAAACTCTTCCCGTTTCACTATGCCCTGGTTGAAGCTTTCTCAAACGTCGGTTAAAAAATTTCACGTATGCAGTTGAAGGTTTTCATTGCAATGATTGAAGCCTTTTCCGCTTCTGCTGTGGTCAGTTCAAGCTTTCTTAAAACTAGATGATGCCCCG
>CBMN010002808.1:0-11695 GCA_000582825.1 Hordeum pubiflorum | reverse complement strand
CCCCGCCGTGGCCGGCGCGGCGGGCGGCGCCTCTGGATCGAGCACGCCGACAGCATCTCCTGCCTCGCCGTCGCCGCGCAGGACGGCGTCGTGTACTCCGGCTCCTGGGACCGGACGCTCAAGGTGTGGCGCATGTCCGACCTCCGGTGCCTCGAGTCCGTGCGCGCCCACGACGACGCCATCAACGCCGTCGCCACTGACTGCGGCGTCGTGTACTCCGCCTCCGCCGACGGCCGCGTCAAGGCGTGGGAGAGGGGCAAGGCAGGTGCCGGCGCGCACACCCTCCTGTCCGTCCTCGTCGCCCGCGACGGCGTGTCCTGGAACGCCGTGGCGGCGACCGCGGACGTCGGTGCCGCGGGGCGGCGCGTGTACGCGGCCGGCTCTGACGGGCACGTCCTCGGCTGGGACCGGCACGGCAGCAGGTGGAGCCTCGCGTGCGACGTGAAGGCGCACGCCATGGCCGTGCTGTGCATGTGCGTGGCCGGCGATCTCGTGTGCACCGGTTCCGCAGACAAGACCATCGGCCTGTGGCGCCGGCAGCCGTGCGGCGGCCTCGCCAAGGTGGGCACCGTCGGAGGCCACGAGGGCCCCGTGAAATGCATCCAGGCCTCCCTGTGCAGGGCCAGCAATGGCTATATGGTATACAGCGGCGGGCTCGACAAGAGCATCAGAGTCTGGTGGGTGCCGAATGGGGACAACGGCGACGAGCCGACGCGAGAAACGGGCGCCAAGGATCACAGGCCCTGCGTCTTCCTGAGGTGAAGCGTGATATGTGTCCATGCTAAGAAGTCTGTACATATTGCCGGAGGAAGCGTGTTCTTGTGATTGTTTTGTTTGGTTTTGATTGTTTGACAGCCTTGCATGGCCGACTTGGTGATTATAGTGGAGAGGAGGATTTCAATTTTAAGAGTCACACAAACTAGTCCTAGGTTGAGTGTAAAATGGCCGTAAACTGTAAAGTATAGCACCTATACTCTGTTTTTATATAGGTTTTGTCATTTCGCATTTATTTAATTTAGTTTGAGGCATGACTATTGTAGGTTTTGAATACAATGGAAAAGGTTAGGATCGCTTTGGTGTGGGGTCGGCTGTTTTGGCTCTGGGTGCATATGTTCTGGATGAGCACTATATTCAAAACAAATACTCTCTTCCTGATTACATACGGATGTATATAAACATATTTTAAAGTATAGATTCACTCATTTTGTTTCGTATGTAGTCCTTTAGTGAAATCTCTACAAAGACTTATATTTAGGAACGAAGGAAGTAGTAGTATATAAATTAAAAAAATCCAATTTTTGTTTTTGCGGAAGTTCTAGTTATTGTAACAAACGTGTTAAAATAATTCATGTGAAAAGGAATAGCAGTGCTTCGTCGGTGAAAAAAACAAACCAATGTGTAATATTTGGAGGTAACATTTGGCGTTCGACTTGTGCTTTTTTACACAGATCAAAATGCTTAAGATTTCCCATTAAAAATTTGCCGATAGCATTTGGGTGTGACAGTGAATACATTTTTTTTACATTTGGAAATATATATTTTTGGTGAGCTGGAGCATGTGCCCCATAGCCGAATTAGATTTCTGCTTGGTGCGTTGTTATGTTCTTCTCCTTGTACGAAGGTTATTTAAAAAAAACATGGTTTATAAGATTGTATACCCCATCTTTTTGAGAAACAATAATTTTAAATTATATCTCATGCATTAAGTGTAGTTAACAAATTAATACTCACCAGACTATGCGCAATGTGGCCATTTGATGAGGAAAAAGTACATGTGTTGAAACTGAAAAAACACATGGACTCGCAAGCTAATAAAAAGGCAAGCAGTGAGGTGCCCTCACACTCACACTCACAATTCCCAAAGTATATATGTACATGTAGGTGCCCTCACATTCTATTCCTGAATCTATGAGTCACAAACACCAGCAACATCGTGGAATTGTTGTCCTAGAGACTACCAAGAACTGGACGTGGAATAAACCATGACTAGGGCTCCCATGCAAACCTTGAGCAACCCAGAGATCTCACGGTTGGCATAGCAAATACAACATGTGTATGTTTCTAAAAGAAACATCGCCGACAAGAGAGATCAGTGCACGCACTCAGAGATGTCACAAGACTTATGACATACAATACGTTGAACTCAAAGGATTTGATAAGTAGCAAATATGTTGAATGGAATTATTTGGATCAATAGGAGGAAATAACCAAAAAAAACTGTTCGATTACCTTTGTACACTTCTTGTTGGGGTCAAATCAACACACACCAATGTAATGTCATGTCATCACTCTCAATGGCCTGACTTACCTTTTACAATATTGAGACGATGCAAAAATGAAGATCGACCATTGAATACTACTGACTAGAATGCTTTGCTCCTGACCATATAAGAATGCTTTGCTCCTGAGGTGAAACGTGCGATTTGGCTGGCTTGCCTAGAAGAATGAAAGAATATAAGGAGTACAATTTTCCAAAGAATTCTTGAGTCTGTAAATTTTACCCGAGGCAGGGTGTTCTTCAGATTGTTTTTGGTTTGGTTTTATATATTTATATTTTAAAGAGTCACACCAACTAGTCATAGGTTGGTTGTAAAATAGCTGTAAACGGTAAAGTATTGCGCACTCTTGTTTCTATATAGGTTTTGATTTTTTTTAATTCATTTCCAGACAGACCAGAAAGGTTTGTCATCAATGATAACCGCGGCTGCTACAGATCAATCCACTGATTTCATGAGACCGATTTCTTGAGAAATCAGTCGGATCGCTAGCCATTTGATCAGTCCCTCCTTGCCGTTGGATGGCTCAACGCTAATGGTGTCATACACCTGGGGTGGCTCATACAAGGGAGCCCAGTAAAAGGCCCGAGGGGCCTGCGAGGTCCAGTAGGAGAAGGGCGCCCGAAGAGGAGGATAAACCCCTAGTGATCATATTGACTCCCAAGTCAAGATGGCGGCGACCTACATTTAATCCCCCTCTTTGAGGTTTTGTATAGGGCAGAGTTGGTTGAGAAAAGAGAAAATAAAGAAAGAAAAGAGAGGCACGACATGTGCCTTTGGTAAAAGTTTTCATGCGCGCATGCTCGTCGTTATTTTGATGTGACCGATCATGTGGGCAAGTTCCAATAAGGTTTGGTTTTATTTATAAAGAATTAGTCTTTTTTTGGAGTATAACGAATTAGTCATGGCGATATAGATTTTCTATTCAACGAAAAAGGTCACTCCTTTTGCAATCTGATATTTCTTTACCTGTAAAATAAATAGTCCTCATAAACATGTGTATTTTTTAAATTCCTCTTGTTTAGTTAAATTGGTACAAAATTTACTCTGCAAACGAGCGGGATGAGAAACAGACACCAAGGATCACAAGCCATGCGTGTTCTTGAGGTGAAAGTGTGTTTTGTTTGGCGAGAAGGTGTTGGTGTTTTACCAGAGGAAGTGTCTTCTTGAGATAGTTTTTGGTCTGATTTGACATTTTGGCAACTGTGGATACCTGACTTGGTGATTATCGTAGAGGGGATGATTCAAAATTTCAAGAGTCACGTAAACTAGTCATAGGTTGGGTGTAGATAATATGGTTGTAAACTGTAAAGTTAAATACAATTGGAAATGCTAATGATACTTGTTGTTTTATTATGCCCTATCTCTCTATGTATTCTATATTTCTATAAGGACTGTAGCAAAAGATTTATTATGCATTGTAGCTGCTTCTTCTCTTGATACATAGGCCAGTTGGTAAAAAAAAGTTTTATCAGCATATAAACCGAACACTTCCCCTTTTTGGAAAAAAATCTTCCTGTACACCATATACGTTAAATGTATCTAACTAATTAATAGTGACCCGAGTATGCACAGTGAGGGCTACTGCTAGTGTAGTAGGAACAAGTACATGTGCCAAAGGTAAAAAATACATGGACTCACCTGCCTATAAAAAGGGAAGTAGTGACGTGCCCTCACACTCACATTGCCCAAACTATACATGTTTTTCTTTAATTTCATAGCCTGAGCTTTGCTTGTTTTGGAGATTATGTACACACATCATTCATGCATTGAGCAGGGAGTGTTAGTTGCACCATATTAGCATTAGTTGCTTAGGTTTGAAAGGCATTGGGATTTAGTGTGTCACTTCTTGTACTGCTTAAACGAGTATTTTGGTTCCTTCAACCTTGTCCAATATGACCAGTCGGGTATAGGAGACGCCTTTCATGTCAAGTGTCAAGGAACACATGATGTTGGTGGGCACATAGCATTCTGTTCCACACTGTTTGTGTGGCACAAACACCAAAATTGTGGCGATTGTTGTCCTAGAGACTACATAGAGTGTCTCCAAATCGGTGCAGAAAATGGAAATATCAGCAATACTATGAAGATCAGCACGCAAACACAAACTTCGCACAAGATCTGAGACTTACGGTCCTATGAATTGAATGATTATCATACGATGGTATTTTTTTTACGAAGGTTATTTGAAACAAATGAAGGAGATCGTAAAAAACATTATGAATATATTTCCTACACTTTTTTATATGGTCATTTTGGTCAAAATAATTCAAACTAACACAATGACATGATAATCTCTATCTATTAGTAAGCATGCACGTGCAACACAAGTCTTGATTAATATTACAACAAAATATAAGAATTCACATGCATAGAGAAGATATTCTGATAGCACAACATAATATTACAAATCAACTTATAATTTAATTGTTTTTTAGGAAGCACTATAATTTTGGCTCATCTGCATAGAGCAAAAAACAACTAATTGTCTTAATATTGCTTGATCCTTCATATGGTTAAGCAATACTTGTACGACATCATGATGTTATTTGTAGCTTCATTCTCGATGTAGTTGAGCAAGGGAACATAGATTCCTTTTCTCACAATCCTCCTCTATGAGAATCATGAGCACTAGTCGTTAACCCGTGTGTCTGCACGGGCTAGAAAATGTCCTATCTTAACATTATTGTGTGATCTCATATTTTTTATACAATGAAGTTTATTCAAAGAGAGCTAACGATATGTAGAAATAAACAATACATAATTTATATTAAGGTAGAATTTAATGCACATCCTGTTTTTTCTAATAAATGTTTCATTATAAAAATCTGGTATTAATACAAACAATAAAACCCTCTAGATTTGAAATGACATCAAGTTTGAGCTGAAACGTAAGAAATATCTAGTTGTATATTTAAGTACTTTGATTACTTTTTGATAAAAAAATGGAGTAGAAGATTACCTTACAATGCCATTAACAACTACAATTGACTTTTGACAAAGATTATCAACATTTGTTTACACATATACATGTTGTTCAAATAGATTCTTGGAGAAATATGCTAATATGTTTCTGCTGGTCAAATATTTCATGCCTAATTGTTCAAAGTAATGTCCACCCTTCGATCATCATCAAGAGTAGGCACATTTATTATTAATCTAATAATGGTACTCAGGACTATTCGCTTGAGTTTCGCTGAAAAATAGTTGGAAGCAACCATTTTTGTAACTGCTTAAAATAAATGTGTAGGTCTATTCAATATTTGAACAATAAGAATGATTTGAACCGGCTTAATGACTACTACTTCTCTGAGTGCGTTAGCACGCTCTCATCTCATGTATGTCTTCATTTACCTTAAACCTTTATGTTTCTATTATAGCTTAATAATACTATATGCTGCATGTATGGAATATGTTAAATAGGCATACTAAAATCAAGCATGTTAAGTTGGACCAATTGATTTGTATAATTAAATTAAAAAGAGAGAAATATTGGTTGTGGTATTGTATATAATTGTTTGTGTATCGACCTGCTAATATGACATTTCCTCTCATCCCATGAATACATTCCTCTAAGCACATGGTCATGCTTGTCCTTGTGTGGGGCGAGGATAAATTATTGAGCAACTAATGCATGTGCGAATATATTATGTTGCAGTTACAAACCCTTATCTAATTGCAACATAGGGAATATAAGTATGAGGTTTTAACATCAACCAATAATTCTTCAGTCACTTCATTAGCATAATTTGATATGCAAATTTATACAATTTCTACCTCCAATTTTTTATGTACAATTCTCATTCTGATGAGCTACATAGGTGTCGCCATCAACCAATATATATATATACCAGGCAAAAGCTTGTGAGAACTATAACTTAACTATAACTTAGTTAACCCTGATATATTAGTTTTGGAATATACATTTACAAAATTCTCATGATGATTCAATCTCCGAATTAAATATCTCATTTTTTACTAAATTAACATGATGGGATCACATTAGCTAGTTTTTTCCTCAAAGATAATTTATATACAAAATTAAAATATCGCATAAACTAAACGTACCAGAAGAGGTGTCGTGTGTTTTTGAAATACTATTATTCTCATGACTACCATTACTGGGACATATGTCCCATTTGGTGTTAGATTACTTTATGTAAGGTTGTTTTGGTTTTTCGCGATCCGTGTATATATGTACAACTACTACAGCGCTACTTTTATTATTTACGTTATGCACATTCCTTCTTAGCGTATTGGGCAATACTCCTTCTCTACTTATAAAATAAAATGTTATACTTTATTGAGAATGTATCTATCATACCACGCGACACATGTGGTAGGCAATCCAAACAATTGAAAAAAATAATAGAATGTATCTATTGAAAATAAACAGTGGAGTAGATCGTAACACTTGAAAATTTGGTTTACTATTTTTGTATGTGTCCCTTATTGTGGTTCAAGGGAACATGCATGTCTCTTTTTTGATGCTCAAAATACTCGGACTGAAGTCATGTTGGATGTAATCATCATGGACCAAAGTTATGCACTGATCTACCGGCTTGCGTTTTTGCCCGAATCTCGTGCACACACATTGCACACATGCCATTATTTTCATATTTTTACCACAAATCTTTATTCTAGTTGTGTGTTCTGTTGGGCATAAGTATCAAACCAGATCCTGCAATATATTCCTGGGAGGCAAAAATTTCAGGGGTCTGGATAAACAAATCTTAATTCTAACATAACAATGATTAGGTTAGAGGCAAAAAAATGATGGGAAAACGAATCTTGATTCTGAAGCAACTCAGAAAAAATTTACGTGCATAACACTTTACCTAAATTTATTTGAAAAAAATTTGTACCAAGGATAATAGGAAGCGAAACACAAAGTTAAATTTCATAATTAAAAGATTCAACACAAAGTTTTATATTCATATGTTCATAGGGGCCGCATGAACGCGTTTCCTCGCTAGCACAAATTATGATGTCCACTCTCCCACAAAGGGAAGATCAAATCAACACGCTCACTATGTGCAATGTGAATCATTTATTTAGGCCATGATCCTTACTGATCACCCATAGAACATGTCTAGGTAAATAAACATAATGAAAAGTTGCCCTAGCCTCCAGTTATACTTGTCTTCCCTGAGCCAATCTTTTTAATCTTTCAATGTGGGACTAGAACAAACATAAATGCCCTCGTGTTCTAGTCTATCTCAAGCTCTCAACCAAGACATTGGCTAGCCACTATTATTGCCGTACCCACCCTGTCGGTCCATGAAAGGCCTACGAAATCAAGGCCTGGGTTGCATCTAGCCCATTACTACAAAGCCAGCCTCCTGCACGATCTTATAGAAATAACAAAAGGCCAGCCCCTTGCATGATGTCGGTGGCTCCTATTTGGCATGCGAGTCACCGTGGAGCGACCGCGCGCGCACTCCCCTCGTGCGCACTGGAGTTTCTATGGGCCGACCCATTTTCAGGATTCACTCCAACCAGTTTTGGTACTATTCTAGAACCTTCCATGAAGCGGTATTTGTGTTATTCTTTATTTTTTTCTTTCGGTTGTTTCTTTGTTTTTCTTTTTTTTCTTATTTATTCCTTTTCTGTTTTCTTTCCCTTTTTTCTTTTACATTTTTATTCTTGTCTTTTAATTTTCAAAAACTTTTAAATTCATGAATATGTTTTGTTCATTTTTTGGTTTTCTTTTTCATTTTCAATTTGCAAGCATCTTTTAAATTCGTGAACTTTTTATCAAATTGGGAAGATTTTTTGAAATCATGAACATTTGTACTTTCTTACTTTTCACTTTTTTGCGAATTTGATTGTCAAATTCGCGAACATTTGTTTGTTCATTGAATCAGAAATTTTTTCATTAATGTAAAAACATGTTGGAAAATTCAAAATATGTTCATCAAATTTGAAATTTTCATGAAATTCGAAATTTGTTTATTGAATTCATACTTTGCTCATCCATTGTTTAAAATAAATGTTGGTGAATACAAATTTTGTACATAAAGTTCAAAAAATGTTCATCGAATTCAAAATTTGTTAGTCAAATACAAAAAATGTCATCATTATTAGAAAAATCTCATAAAAAGTTGTTCATTAAAATTCAAAAAATGTTTATTATTTTGAAGTCGGTAATATTTTTTGAAGCCGTGAGCTTTTAAATTTTTCCATACATTTTTCCAAACCATGAACTTTTTTTAATTCACAAACATTTAACAATTTGCAACTTTTTTGAAATCTTGTATTCTTTAAAAAAAAGGCTAAAACAAAAAAAAGCTAAAAAATAAAAAGGTCCTTCCTGCTTTTCCAGCCCCGTACATGGGCGAACCCACGAGGGGCGCGGCGGGAGTGGGAGCTCGCTAGTTCGCTGGCGATGTACGCACTGATCCCCAGGATGTCATAGGGAATCCTTAAAAAAAGGATGTCGTAGGGACACACAGCGGTTCCTGCCATCGTTTGTCTCGACCACTCGTGCTGGCTACAATGAATCATATCGCGAGGGACCACCACGTTATCCCTTTCATCATCCTGGTCCTTCTCTCCTTTTTTCTGCGTCTTTTTTCTTTCTTCCCAACCTCCCGTCTGCCATGGAAGTCCTACCCTGGCGATCTCCTCTAGCGAGCCCCCCTCTTCTTCTCCGACAAGCACCCCTGAAGTTGACCACCGAGCTAGTGTCCTCCCCTCGATTTCCCCTATCTCAACTGCATCTCCTACCGCTTAGTGGCGACCAAAGCTACAACGGGCATGGCCAACGAGAGGACGCAATTTGCTACATGCTTCAACCGACATTGCACTTTGTTACAACCGGCATCGCATTTTGCTACCACCGGTGTCGCATTTTGCTACATCGCACATGGCGTCGCGATTTTTGCTACAATCAGTGTTTCATTTTTCTACAACCTGCGACATGGCGAGCTACAACGGGCAACAGAACAAGGTGCGGTGGCTCGGCTGTGAGACGATTTTTGCTGGAACCAGCGCTCAATTTTGTTGGAACCAGCGAGCCGGGATGTTGCGACGGAGTGCTACAACCAACGGGCATCAGTGGCGGCGGCAACGACTATTGTTTTTGTTGCAACGGGCACCAGCGGCGGCGGTGACGACTACTGTTTTTTTGCTGCAACCGTTGTCGGCGTTTGCTACGACAGGTACTGAAAATTGATACAACCGCCTAACGTGGAGTTGCAACAGTAGCGACGGAGCACGATGTTTTTGTTACAACCGACATCTCTAGTTGACGACGAGCACGGGGCCGAGGATGAGCAGGGCGGCGGGTAGCCAACGAGCGCGGGCGACCTAGAGATGAGCGCGGCGTCGCGGGGCGGCCGACGCCCAACGACGCAGGGGAAGGAAGAAGAGGACGCGGGATCTAATTGAAGACGAGAAGGGAAAGGAAGAAGACGACACCGGGATCCAATCGAACGGTTAAACGGGCTAAATCGAGCGGTTATGGGCAACATGCTGAAATTTTTGGTCGGTACGCCGGCGCCTAGCACTGGCCCCTAGTAATTGTATGTACGCATGTAGTAGCTCATGTATTAGTGACTAAACGCAATACAATTTGTCTTATACACTCAACAAGTGATCACTATGTGTTTTTTTTCGAATAAGTGATTACTATGTGTGACTGTCATACACAATTTCATGTTTATTTTCTCTTCTGATTCCATGATAAGAAATTTAACTTAGGGCATCTCAAAAGAAGACCCTCAAAGATCCGGTATATGTTCAGATTATGGCGTCCGGGCAATTTGTGTTTACTTGTGTCATTCGACGGGACCTTTATCGGTCCGTGAAGTGGTCTGGACGGCCGTTGTCCGGCAAATCGGAACTAAACTTGGGGAGCTATGGGCAGTCCAGACATGCAATTGGCCATCCGAACCGGACATTGCACCGTAATATCCCACCACATGCATGATCCTTCTCTACTATGGCTTTTTTTTTTGCGCTTCAGCTTCGACAGAGCTGTTGTGCTGAGGAAGCTGCTACGATGAAGGTTAGTTGTTTAGCAACGCAGATGTGAAAACGGTTGTGAGCTGGCGAAAAGGCTGAAATGCGCCTACAAGGCTAATGTCGATTCATGGCGGCGACGAGGGATCGGAGCTTCAGAGAGCGGATTGACTTGAGGCTGGCTGATTTGAACTTTTAAGGATGAGGCTAACAATGAAACATGAAAAGTTCACCAAAGAACGACTTTCAGATGATCACGACGAGGTGGTGTCGGAGTTGAAAACATCCGCTTCTCGTCCGCCAATGGCATGGTTCGATCTCTCGTAAGTAACTCACACAGCACACAACACGCACTCAGACAACGTCAACACACACAAGCACGTCCCTCCTGAAAAATAAAAACACATCGTGTCCTGCACGGGTATTTGGGTACGTATGCGTACGTGCTGGCCGGCAAGCCAGTACCTGAATATCTATGTGTACGTACACGAACCCGCCGGCCACACAAGTGCTGGTGCATGCAGGCACTGGTACACAACGAGAGAAGGGGTCCATTCGGAATGGCAGTTTCAGTGTAATTGCATTGTTTTGCCAGGGTTACTTCGGGCGTCTGTAATCTTGTGTGGTGATCAATATTGCTCTAGAATCGCAAAAGAAGAAAAAAAGTATGAGCATGCACGAAACCGTATTGGGTTGTGGACCGGCAGCGGTGTGATTTTACCTGTTTGTTTCAGCTTCGGTGTTTTCCTAGCAGAAACTGGTCCCTAAAGCTGTAAAAATACACCATCTCTCTTCTCCCAACTAAATTAATTTGTGATTACGTTGGATGCCTTCCTCCCACATCATGTCTACGGACCACGTCTGGACATAAAAGTGGACATTTCTGGTGTTCGTTTACCGGTCAGCGTTAGAGATGCCTTTATTGAAAGAATATTATGAAAATATATCTACTACCCACAAATATGTTTGCGCGATATTTTTTACATGCAAACACTTCTGGAAGAAACATCATCGGCACAACAAAGAACAATGGGCGAACACGGACTTAAGAATGTGAACCATCCTCTTCATCAAGGGATGACTTGGTCCCCAACTTGAAAGGCGAGGCTGAACTAATTAAGACCTACAGTCTTTTGAACGGAAACATTTCATAAGAAGTAAATTTTTTGTATGGAAGTTCTTTGGATCAAAGATTGAAGCTGATCACCAAAGTTAGTATGAATGCCTTTCCTATTCTTCACCTATTGTGTGGCCAGAACAATTCACAATAACACTGTCATGATCACAAAAATGAGAATGATGTGCCATAGCCTTTATAAACTATTGGATAGCCTGTGCCCTTTGACCCCGTGTCACTTCCACGAGCGACACACGGGAACCCTACCTTTCGTCACCGCTAGGCTGCCCTTCATTATGGCTTTGCAGGCCTCACTAATGTGGCTAAGACATTAATA
>CBMN010002801.1:0-12858 GCA_000582825.1 Hordeum pubiflorum | reverse complement strand
GCAGTCTCAAGCCACGTCAGTTTGCTGCCTTTTATTTTTTAGACATGTACGCATCATAGCTAGCGACGAACAAGATGAGTAGATGATATTTAAGACCCGCTAGTGCTAGGGACGGACCTAGAGTGAAGATAAACCAGTACCCTTATATAAATCACACATATTTCTCACTTACATATGGAGTGTCACAAACTAGTCATAATACAACAGGTAAACGGGAAATAACTTTGACTCTAGTGTCTTACGTATCATGGTAGAATAACCTAGCTAGATACGTCCTTGGCTAGTGCTCCTCCGAGGCTAGTGTCTTTCACGTGTGTTGATTCATTTCGAATGACACTTCCCAACTACTACATAAGGTTGAAGACATCATAACATCGTGCCACCATCCTTTGATAATGGCAACCTTTATTATCAGATGTGGCATCATTGTTCAGTAGGAAGGAATGAGGCAAATAAAAGTATTTTAAAACCATCCATAGTCCATGGCTAGGTAGTATCCATTAGCTATTCCCCCCTCGATAAAATACCATACGTATCAATTTAAGGTGCACAATGCAAGAGAAGCCATGTTAGAATGCTTAAATGCTATGCATCTTGGTTACACCACATGTTCCCAAATATTTGCACATATCATCTAATAGAGATAGTTGTGTTTAATGAGATATATATTTAGATTTAGTTATGTTTAAGGAAGTGCAAAAAAAGAATACTAGACATGTTGGACTCATAGAGTAGGACCTGAATTAGTCTAATAAAACAAAGGAGAGAGAAAACATGCCAGGGATAAAGGATGTAGCAAAAAGGAAAAGAGGAAGAAGGGGGAAGGTGAGAGCGTGAGATTTTTTTTGGCGAAGTCCACTCTAGGAGAAAGCACGTTCGAAAGTTGTTCCTCAAAAGTGCACGTCCACTTGTGGACCGGCGATTGTCGATAAAAATATCCATGGGTCTAGTTTTTGAGGATTGGTCTCCATCTTGTATAGTGGATCAGGAAACAAAACATCTTGTTGGTAGGACGAACCTACTGCAACGTTCCTTAAATTATGGATTCTTTATTGACACGATAGAGATGGCATTGAAAGGAACTCCTCACAAAGTTGCCATTAATGAGGTTATAATTTCATCTGCTTGTCCTTCATATATCTTTGGATTGGGCATACAAACATTGAATATATGTGCCCTCATGTTCATTATTGTTTAGGCGGTAGATCTGACGAAGGGGTTTTGTGATGAAGGTGCTCCTCGGGTAATTAACTGATGCCATCAAACATATGTAAAAGATCATATGAACACTGTCACTAGTCAGACATCTGAATAAAAGCCATAGAGTTTCTACAAATATGAGTTAAAAAGGTGGTTGAAAGTTGGCTCTTGCTTAAAAATGAATGGTAAATGAAGCTACAGAAGCATCGATAAAACCTAGCTCTGTTTTGCCAATCCCATTCAGTTGTTTTAAGATTGAATGTTAAACCTGAAATCAGGCAAGGAAGCCGGGCTTGCAAATAATATGCTAATGACACACACTCATTTGAAGCGACTGGAGTGTATTCTTTTCTTAAAAAAATTGAGCTTGTTGAACCATGTATTTCATTGGATGAACAATGTTGTAAACTTTATGAATATAAGATTGTACATCTCCTAAATTCGCAAAACCATACCGGTCCTTCTCGATAGTTAGAAAAATAGAATTTAGAGAGGATACTTGGAAGATGCATGTATTCTATGATTTGGATATGATAGCTTATAAGTTTACTTTACTTTCCTGTGAGTTCTGCCACATCTTCTATTTTTTATGCCCCTAAACCTGCTAGTTGTTTTGTTTCCAATAAGTTTGCATGAAAGGACGATGCATTTGAAACAGGTATAGGATGATACTAACAAAGAGTTTGTGTCAATTTATATGAGTTCTCCCATAATTGTATTTTTTTAGAGAACTTTGTTAAGATTTATTAGTTAACAATGGTGTCCACAATAACAATTATGAAATCATGCGACACTCCAAGCGAACATGGCGAGTTATAAGCTTCGTGGTTACTTACCATTTGTTCATGGGCAAACTGGCATTCTCAAAATCTATTGCATGCCCATTCATCTCCTAGGTTATGGCACCATGTCACCCACTTGCCTTTTCATATGTATCGTTCGCACTGCCAAACAATACAAAATAATGAATGGTTGTATGTGGTTGCTAATGGAGAGCTTTTAATGTGCAGGGCGTCTCAACAAATCTATTTCCTTTCCGGGGCGAAATTAAGCTGAAGTAAATCTCAACATGACCCATACCAACAGATGTTTCGAGCTTATACATGCCTCACATTTTGATCTCATATATAAAAGTTGCATGACTAAAAAATCTATGAAAGTTGTAGGATTCAATGAAAGATAACTACCATTTGGATGAGAAATGACATATGGTTTGATGCCTTTCGTATTTTGGAAGATGGACGTACGATAGGGTAGAGATAAAAAATGATTTTAAGACCCCCTTAGTCTTATCACACTCGTTCGCATGACGCTAGCGCTCCTCCCATGGTGTATTTCCAGTGTGTGGGGTTATTTGGAACAAGATTTCTCCATTACCACGTAAAGGGTTAAGAAATCACGACATCATGCCTTCATCATTTGAATTGGCAACACTCATCGTCAAAGGATGGGTCATCATTGTTTAGTTTAATGACATGAGGCCAAGAAGACTAGCGACCTTTCATGGCCAGGCAATATCCATTTGTTATCCTCTTGTGAGAAATAATGTTATAATAGTTTAATATCATGCATCGGTTAAAACAACATTGACCAGTTGATGCACTTGCTAGTGTGTGAAAATCTTACACACAAATTCATTGTTCCCTTGCATGCCTTTTGCAACACATGCTAGCTGGACCGGATCAAAATACATTGTGGAAACATTAGTTGGAACATAAATATATGGGGAGATACAAGGTAACTAATAAAATAAGAAAGATGACACCACTACCATTTACTTTCGCATAATGCTCAACATAAAACACAAAAATATATGATGCACAGGACACCCTAACCTATTTGTAGCATTCACATGAAACACAAGTTGGTGGTAGATTCAACTTTGTGCTAGAGGAAGTAGTGTGGACAACATATACTTTATATAGTTGACCGAGGTTACCACATAAAACTACAAGAGTTCATTAGGGACATTAAGGAAGGAGGAAATTAAAATAAAACTTGCAAGTATTAACATGTTGACTTATTCTCAACTTTGAATTACTCATATTCAACATATTTTATTTCAAGTACATTTATATACATAACAACATTTCAAAAAAGGGCCTCCTGCATGCCCACATGGTCACTTTTCTCCACAAGACATAAATGATAACAAATATCTAGAACCAACCATGGTAGACAACAAGTGTTGATACCCCCCACAAAGACATTGATTGAGAAAGATATGCAATCGTTTGATAACTTCATGATGCAAGGACCATTTGGCTAAGTCAATCTGGAGTCCACATGCATCGTTGATGACAAATGCATATAAAAGTTCCAATAAGAATCAACACAATCAATTAATGATGGTGTGTTTCTAGCATGTTGACTCATCTTTAACAACACTATACCACTTCACATAGGGGCAAACAACATAAACATGACACCGATGTCTAAAGTGCAAGACCATCCCGTCAGTATCACAACACGAAATAAAAAGGATGCATTGTTCATGGCTAGGCATGAGGCCGAGACTAATGTATGAAAACAATCCAAAGTTTATGGCTAGGAAATATCTTTTTATGTAAATTGGAGGATTTTATTAAGAAAACATGAATAATAGATTGCAGAGTCGCAAATAGGACTCTGAAGAGTTATTAGTTGGTTGAGAAGAGCAAGAAAGGTTGTCATGCTCTAAGCTACAACAAGCAAAATCATGAGCAAAGAATGGTAAACACAATCAAGAAAATGATAACTGACTAGCATGTCCACGACAGTAGGAGACATCTACTAAGCTCCAACATCCGAATGGCGACACGTTGTGCTCATACACGTGCAAATATGCATGATCACAATCTGTATGTCTACTTTCTCCGTGTTTGTGTTATTTTATCCTTGTTGGGTCTAGTATAAGAACGTACTGGTGTAGGAGCGAAAAGTACTTTCGAGATGTGTGACATGTTGCATCATTTGGCCGTGTGGTGGTACATGTCATGTAATGTTTAACATGTCTCATATACCTTATAATGTTATAACCGATTACATGGCACAATGCTTGTACTAAAAGCATTTATGTCGCTCGATTTGATATACTGCAACTGGTTTCCCCATGGCACATAGCGTATGATATTTTTGAGTTGTTGTGTATTCTTGGTTCGTCTTCAGGGGTGCACTGAAATGAACATTATGAAATTTTCAAGTTGATTTTGTTTTGGAAAATGGGGAAGGTCTGAAGATTGAAAAGTAGGCAATCATGAGAGTCTTTAGATTTTCATAAGTGTGCCGTTTTGTACTGAGAAGAGCGTAAGAGCCCAACTGGAAATGAAATGGTAGTACAAGTCCAAGTAGTCATTATCTTTGTTCTTAGTTTATTGGTTTCAAAAGTTGATCCATTTTTTTATTTTGCCTGTAGTGTTGCATTCATTTTTCATTTTATAGTTTATAAAATCTTGGTATTCGTTTAAGGAATATAAAAAACAAAATTGCTCATAAAAACATCCAATGATTACATGCTACTGCAAACATGTCACATCACATTTAGAATAGAACCCCGTGTCTCGCTTGAAGAGATAACTCGGGGATGTGTTTGATAAGCTACTCAAATTAGCGCCTTTACATTGCAAGGGGGTAGGGTGAATGCCCTTTGAAACCTTCCACTTCTACGTGTTTATGTTGTTTGACTTGAAGATCCATGTACGGCGGCACATTACCCTCCTCCTTATGAGTGTAGTACAAAGTCAACTCTTCTATTTTTCAACACATAATGGAAGGGTTTGTTCCCGAGGCCTCTCATTTCCAGATAGTGTAATGTGACTGAACATTCAACATTCGATGATGGGAGGGTAGAGGAAGAGAGATCATCTTATTCAAAGCTAGCTAATAGTATGATTGAAGCAGACCGATGAGGTCAAGGGTGTTATAGATATCCCTCAGAAGGAATGCTTCTTTTCCAAAGATAATAAATACGTGGTGCCAAATTTGAATGTGGGTAGGTGGAATCTTGGTATGATATTATGAAACCTGCACGACATGTGGAGCATCGAGAAGACTTCATGCCGATTCAATCACATATAGCTACCACTGGGACAAGAAATGACACATAGTTTGATGCCTATCATTTTCTACAAGATGTACGCAACCGTAGGTGCAAAGACGTCCATGATGACGCCGCGAGTTTTCAAGACCCTCCCACTCGCCTGCCACTAGCGCCAGGGGCATTCCTAGAGTGAAAATAGCCTAGTATCCTTGTATGAACCACACACACATGCCTCACTCAAATTTGGTGTGTCACAAAAGTATTCATATAACTCAACAATGTAGTACTATATAAGTCCTCACAAAAAGAAATGTACAAACATCCGGTCATTACATGCTACTACAAACATCTCCCGTCACGTTTAGAATAGACCCCCCATGTTTCCCCCGAAGAGATGAGTCGGGGCTATGTTTGATAAGCTACTCAATCTATCCCATTCACATTGCAAGAGGGTATGGTGTCCGCCCTCTGAAAGCTTCAACTTCTACCTGTAGGTGTTGTATGGCTTGAAGAGCTAGACCCCAATGTTTCCCCCGAAGAGATGAGTCGGGGCCATGTTTGATAAGCTACTCAATCTAACCTATTCACATTGCAAGAGGGTATGGTGTCTGCCCTCTGAAAGCTTCAACTTCTGCCTGTAGGTGTTGTATGGCTTGAAGAGCTAGACCCCAATGTTTCCCCCAAAGAGATGAGTCAGGGCCATGTTTGATAAGCTACTCAATCTAGCCCATTCACATTGCGAGAGGGCATGGTCTATGCCCTCTGAAAGCTTCAACTTCTACCTGTAGGTGTTGTGTGGCTCGAATAAGCATGTTTTGCAGCACATTGCCGTCTTTCTTCTCACCATGGTGCAAAATCAACTCTTGTATTGTTTGACACATAATGGCATGGTTTGTTCCCGAGGCCTCTTATTTCTAGATAGTGCAATGTGACTAAACACTCAACACCCGATGATGGATGGGTAGAGGAAGATAGATCATCTTATTCAAATCTACCTAGCCGTGTAATTGAAGCAGGCCAAGGAGGTAGGGGGTGCTATATATCCACGAGAGGAGATACGTCTTTTTCAAAGATAATAAATACGTAGTGCCAAATCTGAACGTGGGTCGGTGGAACCTTGATACGATATTATGAAACCTGCACAACACTTGAAGTACCGAGAAGGCTTCATGTACATGCAATAACAGATAGCTACCACTAGTACACATAATCTAATGCCTACCATTTTCTACAAGATGTACGTAGTCATAGGCGCAGAGACGAACACGGTGACACGACGTAATCTTCAATATCCTTCCACTCACCTGCCACTGGCGGCAGGGACGTACCTAAAGCGAAAATAGCTTAGCATCCTCGCAAAAATATATAGGAAAATAATTATGACTGGCCACAGGGGGTCACCTCGCTCCCGTATATAAATACCCAAGCCGCCCGGTCGACCGGCCACGGCCAACCACATCCCCACCTCAAGTCCCCACCCCACCCCTCGGCTCCTCCGTCGCATCTCCCCTCTCCTCCCGCGAGACAGATCCCTCACCCGCTCCCCGCTCCTCCTGCCTCCGATCTCTATAAAAGACCCCGAATTTCGAAATTTTCCGCCGACCTTCCCTGCCCGCGCGCCTCTTCCCGCCAATTCCTGCCTCGGATCCGCTCTGATTCGGCCGGGCGGACGGAGCTGTTGCCATGGCGGAGGCGACGCTGGAGGGGAGCGAGCCGGTGGATCTGTCGAAGCACCCCTCCGGCATCATCCCCACGCTCCAGTAAGTCCCCGATCCGCCCCATCCTCCTGGGTCGCCGCCGGCAAGGGCAAGCCAAGGTCCCGTCCTGGGTCGCCGGCCGGCTGGCTCGTTGACCCGATTTCCGATTTGGTTTAGATGCTTGGGGTACGGACGGTACTTGCTGGTTCGTGTTTTCTCCCTTTCCCTCTCTCTGTGGAGAGGGGGCGATAATTGATGGTCGGTGCACGAGGGGGCGATAATTAGTCTAACCGGTTTGAGTAGTAGTACTAATAATCACATGCAATTTTGCCCTGGATATTATGATTTGGACTGGATCCGTCACGGTGAGGGATAACCAACAACCATGACGAAATTCGTCCCTTCTTTGCACAGCAGATTGGGATAGTTTCTTGGCCCTCGCCCACTTACCATGGAGTTTCTTGCCACCCCTCGGCCAAACTTTAGGCCACCAAAACCTTGTGCGCTAGCCGGTTTATACCGGTTTGATCCATGCCTAGCAAATCATACTTGTGCTAGCCAGCAGTGAAAACTTAATCCATGAGTAGCATGGTGTACTTGCTTGTTGTTGTGCATTGTCAAGTGAGGAATGCTTGTGGCGTTGTCTTATATTGTTGGATTGCCATGTTATTTTACAGTGCTAGGAATTGTAGTTTTCTAGATGATGTGTGTTTTGCTTATGACCTTCTTTTGCCATTTCTATTGAGAAATTGAGTTCGTTGTTTGTGTATCCTCTTATCTTATTGGCAGGAATATCGTGTCAACAGTCAATTTGGATTGTAAGTTAGACCTCAAAGCAATAGCTCTGCAAGCACGCAACGCAGAATATAATCCAAAGGTATGACGATTGGTCTGTGTGCTCTTGTGGGCATGTTTTCACTTAAAAGTTTTTTTTTACTTGCGTGCATCACTGTTTTCTAAGGTTGCTTGTGCTACCATGTAATCCGAATGATGTAAAGCCAACATTCCCAAGGTCTTTGAATGATGTAATTCGAAGTTGCACCCAGAGTACATGCTTCTGGTTGAGTTTTTCTTTTTAAATGCCAAAAAGCTATAATTTCTTTTGCACACGTACATGTTCATGTACTTTGTGTTGCATGTCAATTTTCCTGGAAAAAAGACAAGTTTTGTGCCCCTGCTTCAAAGAACAAATTTAGATCTAAAAAGTTGTTTTTTTAAGGCACAATTTTTTTTTGCCCAGGGCGCAAAACTGTTCTTTTCCCCATGTTTTCATTTTGGTAGGGTAATGCTAAGGGAAGATAGTAAAGATGCACCCCACAGCCAGCTTGTAACATAAATAAGAAATCATTTTCCCTACAAATAAGAATTGCCAACTGATGCTTAGTGCTGCAGTTACCAGATAAAGCTTGACTGTAGTGGGAGTATGTCGAATTGAATATTAATGTCTTAAGCTGAATGTACGCTATTGAGTTTGCTATCCAATAAGTAAATGGTGAAAGAGTAGTATACAGAGTGTATGCATATTAGCAACTTGATTATCTGCCCATCTTCTGGTGATACGTCCTGTTTTATGTAACTTAGTTGTTCTGTCCCATGTTTAATGCTTTTGTTTGTTTACTCTTCTCTTCATACAGCGTTTTGCTGCAGTTATCATGAGAATAAGGGAGCCAAAAACTACAGCACTGATATTCGCGTCGGGTAAAATGGTACTGTCCAACTTCACTTAAGCACTTAAGCTTGTACATGTTCTTGACTATTAGAATGCTTATTTTCATGACCTCCTGTTGCACAGTTGCACTGTCACCTGTTTGAATTGTTTTATTAGGTTTTCAATCGCTACATGCACCACATTAAAAAAACTATACCTAATTTGTACTCTTCTATAAATGTGCAAGTTAAAATTCCCATGTACAAGAAATTATGTTCTTATTTTCGGAGATAACTAATTACTCTGTTCCTATGGTATATACTAATGGAATGAGCAGTTACCCGTAGCTTAATTTCATTGCCGGCAAGCATCATCAAAATCTCTTGTTTATTCGTAATAGATGAACCCTAAAATAGTGTACTCCAGTACCCGTGGAAGGTTAATTTGCAATGAAAGATGACTTTGAATGTTATTTGGATCGAAATCTTTATTCAAATAAGCTTTCTTGGTTGTCATCACTGATCTTATGGCAATTTGGCTGGAAGAAAGATATTTATTTTTTGAAGAAAGGAACTTTAGTTCTGTGTGTCTTATTGATTGAAAAGTGTATAAGTTTCAGACAACTACTACCATGTATACAACTAGCCGTCCATGTTTATTTATGTTAACACAAGTCCTGTTGCAGGTATGTACTGGAGCAAAGAGTGAACAGCAATCCAAGCTTGCAGCAAGAAAGGTATGACATTGTTTCCTTCGATTATTTGATCTATGCTGGCTGGGAGGTTTCTGAAGTCTAACACACTATGTTGTTCCCAGTATGCTCGTATTATTCAGAAACTTGGCTTTCCAGCTAAATTCAAGGTAACTAAGTATTCGAGGCATGTATAGTTCTCATGAGTACACCTGTGATCTGACCAATTTCATCTTGTGAGACAGTCCTGACATTTGTGCTCTATCAGGACTTCAAGATTCAGAATATCGTGGGCTCTTGTGATGTCAAATTTCCAATTAGACTGGAGGGCCTTGCATATTCTCATGGTGCTTTCTCAAGTGTAAGTTGAATGATTCTATGTTTCTTCGAGGACCTCTGTGTGTGCATGTTGCTGTCATTCTCGAGTGTAAGTTGAATGGTGTGTCCCTTATGTTTTTGTTCAACAGTATGAGCCAGAACTTTTTCCTGGCCTGATCTACCGAATGAAGCAACCGAAGATTGTTCTTCTGATTTTTGTTTCAGGCAAGATTGTCTTGACTGGGGCAAAGGTAGCAGTCTTTTTGCTGTATATATTTCCATTGGCTATTCTTTTCGTATATTTGAAAGACACTAAAACTGTTGTCTTTCCAGGTGAGAGAAGAGACATACACTGCCTTTGAAAATATATATCCTGTACTCACAGAGTTCAGAAAAGTTCAGCAATGGTATGCACTATTATTGATAATTGTTATGTTTGCCGTGTGCTAGAAACCTAGTAAAATAAGGAGATCTCTTGCTCAGTTGTTAAAAGTTTGAGCATTTTGGTGGATAGTTGCACTTGATATGTGTATGTGCCATATGGTAGCGAGAAACCTTTTGGATAATTTTTATAGTTTAGAGCAACTGTATATTGCAGATTCTTGCAATATTTTTTTGAATTTTCAAATTCTTGAATATTATGATTGTAGTTGGTCATTTAATCTGTCTTCTTGTGGAGCAGCACGCTCTGCTTTTCTGTGGACTTGTAATGTTTTCTTGAATGGTTGATGAGAACGTTGTTCATCTTGGGGAAAGTTGATTTTCCAGGGCCCTTAATCTCTCCACTTAGGTGTTATTGCTATTGGCTTAGATTATATATGCAATTGTTGTAATAATAAGATCCTGTCTGGTTAATTGACTGATTGCCATGTGTCCTTTTCCTTGCAGATGTTGGGTGCATTTTTCTTTTCTTTTCCATTTGGAGTAAAACTGATTGTTTCTTGCTTGTCTCTGCTTGCAGATTAACTTACCTGATTCACAGCTAGAAGGTCCCCTGGGATTTTGCCATCTCGTGAGCCGTGACTGCTGCTAATTTTAACTGTACATATAGCCTGGAGGATCCCATAGCATGTTGCAATTTGATGCGAGCTTTGATGTGTCATGGTTTGGCGGGTGTCCATGATGTTGTGGATTGAGGCCTGAGACGCCTTATCCATTTGGTCTCTTGATGATGATAGTAGGTCTGCCGTGTGATCGATTGAAGAGTTGGTCAACAAAAAGAGTCTTAAATTCTGAAGTAGACTTTATATAAATGTGACCTGCACAGAAGACAAGTTGGGAGATGAGAGCTCTAGTTTGTGCGCGAGTCTTTTCTGAGTACTTTCAGCGAACTGCACTGCATGGTGTAAGTTTTGGTGATGTACAATGATGAGAAGGCTGTTGATGTTGAGTTGTTGTTGGGCAATCTGTATGTATGTACTGCTGGACCTATATATGCATGTAGTAACTATGTTTATCAATTTTTGTTGTTGTTGTTGTAGTAGTATGTACACCCTGGATGTTTGAACTTGCAGAATGAATAGTGAAAACTGTTGTATGTGCTGCTAGGTTTCTTGGTTGCCCCAATTGTGTTTCGCCATTGATCGAGCCCAAGGGAAAGGTGATGAGGACGGACATGGAGGCGAGTGGGCAGTCATGTTGTGGGGTGATCGCCGGTGTTGAGGATGTCAGAGAGAACTAGAGAAGGTCGGGGGGAGGGCGGGGAGGCGATGCGCTCGCAAACGGCTCTTTGCCGTTCGATTCTGATCGAACGGCTTGGTAAAAAAAGTGGCTGAAACATTTTTGTTGTTTTTTTAATAGTCGGCTGTGGAATGGTGCCATGAGGGATGAGGGCACGGCTGCTTTGAAGAGTCAAACTCAACGATCTGATCCACTTGTGCTGGCAGTAGAATTACATTTGGCGTGACACCCTCAGGTGTTATACTTCCAATTAATGGCGATGCACTCCCGGCCTCAGGAAACGGCCGGAGTTGAACAAATCGTACTACTACATGAACTAGTACTAGTACTACTACTAGTCGCGGCAGTGCGACCGCTGAACTAGCCAGCAGCTAGTGGGTAATCACGTTGGCCACAGCTGATAATCTGCCACCTAAAGTAACCATCCATCGGCTCGGCCCCCCGGCACTGCCGCCGCCGGCCGTGCATGCGTCCGTCTGATGCCGTGCGTCGCCGGTGTTCTGGTCTGATCACTGCGCCTGCGGCGTGGGAGCCCCCCCGCCGAAGTACTGGGCGCTGAGCTCGTACCGGTTGGCAGCGCCGTCGCCGTCCTGGCCGCCGCTCGACGTCGGGGAACCGTGCTGGTGCGCGCCGTCGTAGACGACGCGGAGGCTGGGGTCCCCCGGCTGCCACTCCACCTTCTTCTTGGCGCCGCACCGCCTGTCGCGGCACCGGAAGTAGCTCCTGCATGCGCAATGCCTTCGTTAGTTACCTCGTTCAAATCCAATCAGGAGTAAGATTTTCCTACCTGATTTTCTGGATGTTCTTGATGAACTTCTGGCCGTACTTCTTCCACTGGTACCCGTCCTCCGGCATCACCAGCGGCTGACCGCCGTCGGCCTCCTCCGGCCAAGCTGCCTGCTTCCGATCCTCCTCGTCGCCATGACGCCTCTCACCTCCTCCGCTCCCTCTGCAAACCAACACAAATACTAGCATAATTCATCGGTGATCTGATCATCGTGTACATAAAGCAGCGAGCTCTTGCAATCAGGACCGCGCGCATGCATGCATGAATCTTTTCGAAAAAAAAGATGCGTGCATGTGCATGAATCTGGCTAGCTAGCCAGCTGAAATAAAAACTCATCGAGACAACATTCGGCAAATCTGGTTCGTGCACACAGCGATTTTGAGCAGATCAAGCAGGGAGGATGAACGGAGCGAATGATTTTTAAGAAAGGGACGCTTTTGTTTTGCTCGGCGGCCGGCTTTGTGAAGGAGGAGTAATATATATACATCCCTGTGGATATATATGTTCGGAAAAACCAGAAACGATCGACCACGACAACAAACTAATTAAGATGTACTGTATATATCTTCAGATAGAGATCTAGAGATCTAGAGAGAGAGAGAGAGAGATGAGGGGCGTCATACGTACGTTGTGGCGGGCTGTGAGCTTGAGGCCATGGTGGAGATGATGGACGAGTCTAGCTGCTGGTCACCGGAGAGCTTCCATGCTCATGCTGTGGCTACCTAGCTACCTGAACGGATGGGGCATTATTGGTCGACTTGTGAGCTTCCGCTAGCTGCAGAAGAGACCATATATATATACACACGAACGCGGGGGGGG